>VZTE01005062.1:1243825-1256996 GCA_013397775.1 Eulacestoma nigropectus | reverse complement strand
TTACGGGGGGGGGGGGTTTAACAATTTAACTATCTTAACAACTTTAATAACTATTAACTTGGTTATAAGATGATTTTTATATGCAAAAGCCAATTACCTAATTTCATATATGACAACAGTATGAAAGAAAACTTATGGAATGGTAGAAGGTCAGCAGTGGATTTTCTTGAACATTAAAAAAAATAAATTATATGGCAAAGTAAACAATACAGAGGAGACAATCTTTAAAAGGAGCATAAGGCAAGGAATGTGATGAAAACATCAGACCAAATCAATTATCATTTGTGTAAGCAGGCCTTTACATTTGTAGGACTGCTGGAGTGTCACAGTGACAGTTGTTGAGACAAGGGGAGAACTGTGAATATGTGAGATGGGGAAAGCTATGTGATGACTTTTTCTATGTACTTTGGGAGATGCTGTAGACAGATTCTGACCTGGAACTCTTCGGATCCATGGAGCTGCCACACTAATACCACAATGGTCATTGATTCCCTTTGCAGTCAATGGACAGAGGCACCTCCAAAGCATATGCCTAAATCTGTCCTAAATCAGGAAAGAAAAGTCAATGAGATGAATATTTTTTTTTTCAGGGTTTCTTGGGCTTTTTGTGATTCCAGGTAGTTTAGGGACTACCTCAACCTCATAAGATAAACACCTTGTCATAACATTATGCAGCAGTTGGATGGTGAATACCAATAGTTGGATAGTGAATGTAGATTTTACTGCAGCACTGTCAAAAGGGTCCACGCTATGTTAAAATCTTCTTGTGCAGGTGCTGTAAAATAAAGCCCTTTATACAGTCATGTATCTTTCTGTGCATGCATCGTGCATCTCACTTGGAGACATCTGAAGCAGGAGCCTTGTGAACCAGAAGCTTTATGAGGTGAACCACAAAGAGCTTTTAAAATGTTTTTAAGTGGACTGAATTGTGTGCCAAGATGTTCACAGACCTTGTTTCTTCTCCATTTAATGGTATAAATTTCAAGAACTGTTTTTCTGTTTTCTGTTTGTTAATGTAGGTAATGTGAACTGCTGCAAAATAAATTGCATTAAATACCTTTGTATATAATATCAGATGAAAAATCCAATTAGAATTACTTATTTACCATGAAAAAAAAATGATCATGAGAAAGAAAATTATTTTTTTAATGAATATTTTTTATGAGTGCTGCCAGTTTAGAACTGGTGTATACAGATTTATTATCTAAAATTGTCTTTTTTTTAAAAACAAACTGCTCTAAGCAGTCTGAGAGTGTCTATGAATAAGTACTTGCAGCTGAAGAAGAGTTCAATACGTATAGAAAGAATGTATTTCTAAGTATCTCCAAGGACAAATCCCTATTTTTACACAGATTTTCACATTTTATTTTTTCCTGCCTCTAGTAAAAAAGATTTGCTCAGACAAATTAGAAATTTCATATATAGTTGTTTTCTTGTTTTTAAAATTAGCCTCAGGACAAGGTAGTTTCCTGTGCAGCATTGGACTTAGGTGTTCGCTTACTGCTTTGTAAAGAAGAAAAAGAGACTCTATCACCTGGATCTGTCTCTCAAGGAAGGACTCTCCAGAGGCTGAGCCACTACATGGTGGTGAGGAACAGATATGTCATCTTGGTAGGCATCAGAAGTGTGGTTGGAAGCTGAGGTTGCCCTTATCACTGCACAACCTCAGCATGTTTGAATTTAGTTAACATTGCTGTCTTCTGCGAAATAGGAAGTTGTTGCCCTTTCCTCTGGGCTAGCAAACATGCTGGATTAAGTGATTTGGCAAAGATTACATAAGAACTGTGCACAAATAGTAGAAAATGGACACATGCCTCCTTAAGCCTGTTCAGTTGCTTATCAAATAAGCTCATTAAACACATACCCTCCCCATCTCCCCCCTCCCCATTTTATTTGTTTTCATTAGGACAGATGTCTCAGTTGTGTGCATAGAGAAAAGCTTTGAACTCTGCTGAAGTTGTGGTCGTATGCCACATAATTCCTAGAACCCAGAAGCAAAGATATAATTTTATGAATTGGTTAATTTTGGAGGAAAGCTCCTACTTGGTGTTACATCTATGAAAAAGTAAGCAAAGCCTAACTACCAAGGAAAAGAAGAAGCATGAAGTACAGGGCTGCTACTGGAAGCCTTTGCAGTTAATCCAGCAGGGAGCAGACATCATCATCTTTTTGTCGTGGTTCTTTTTGCTGTTTAAAGTTTTCAGCTGTTTTTGCATGTCAGTTTTAGAAAGATTATTTCAAATTCTGGTTTGGTTTCTCTGTTCCTATCAAAGCTTCCTGCCCAACACATTCCCATCTCAACATGCTGTCTGCCTGCACACCCATTACAAGGTCTCCTTCAGTGGTAGGATGCATTGCCAAGGATCTGTTCCCTCATCTGTCGGTCTACACGAGGGCTTTTGCAGCTGCAAACACTTTTCGTTTTTTCTAAGCAAATTCCTGTCCTGTCAACAGGGTCTGCCTGTGTCAAGGTGAGAATAAGAAGTAGATTTAATTCTGGATTTACATATGCAGTAGAAAATAATTCAAAGTTTGGCTTCTGTTGTTTAGCAGTACTGGACATTCTATAGTATTCCAGATATATTTTGGACATTAACCTCTGTTGCTTTAGTTACATCTTTACTAATGAAAATTCCTGTAAACGTTTCACAGCAAAAACCATCACCAGTAAATTTAAGGTAGGGAAGTGTTCAGTTCAGTGTTGCAAATAAATTCAATAATACAAGAAATTAAAAGAAATTAGGTTTTCTCTGTGAAGATGCTGTAGTGCAAGTAGGATAGTTACAATGAGCTACTGCAACCATTGTCAAAAGCCCTTTAAAATAAGATTAGATCATTTCATTGTTGTGCCATTTTCAGCTGGCAAATTGTAACTCTGTTTTATGAGCACTATTTAATATACAAATTTCACTGGAACTTGAAGGAGACAGTAATATTTGTGATGATTTAAGATTAGAAGTATTTGGATAAACATGGATGCTAGTTGTAATAGATCTGAATTGTCACCTGAGATTACATAACCTGATTTATCATTTCACTGAAGAATTGCAGATAACAGCTTACAATATGTTTTCATATGTGGTCTTGTCATTGTTTCCTTTAGCAAATTATCCTCGTCTGTATAGCAGAAAAAAAGTTTTATTTTTTCCTAAAGAGATGTAAGATATATGGAAAATAGTTATTTTCTATGTAGAAGAACTGATATTATTTGCTCATTCACTTTGATACAGGGATGGACAGCTATGATCTTCATGTACTTATTTATATTTAATGCATTTTGTTTCTCCTTCATGTTCTGGAGTTGCTAGAGTAACTGCATTTGTGAAAACTTGCAGTTAATTTAATATCCATTTGGCAAAGTTAAAAAAAGCACTCAAAAAAAATTCTTTGTCAACCTATTCTAATGATGATGGTGACTAGACAGGTCATGTCTCAGCTTCCAGAATCAGAGGGAGACATGAAAGGATTCTGGTAGGAAAGTATAATTAGTGTGTAAGTGTTTTTGCAGAAGTGTTTTTGCATAAGTATTTTCGCATAGATTTCCCAACCAACTTTTCAAAACTTTACTATTAAAATTTAATGGCTTGTTTAACAAGTATTTTCTGTTTCAGCAGTCATGAACCAGGTAGCTATTTTCTCTGCTCAAAGTGGCAGTCTGCTTGACATAGGAAATCCTTTTTTCTGAATGCACGATCACAGAGAGCACCGCAGACAAACGAAGGCATAGTCACTTTCCATCCCCCTGCTACTCATACCGGTGCAAAGGCAAGGTTGCACCTTATTTTCCTCCCTCACTCAGGCCTGTAGTCTTTTTGTCAAGGGCGCTGAAGTACATCCAAATTTATTTTCTGATGCAGACTCCTGCTGACTGAAATCTAGGTCGAAACCTTGTGACCTTCCTTCACGTGCGTTCTCTCTGCTCCTCAGCAGCAGCACTGCTCGGTGCCGCACTGCGAGGTTGTGTATCGGCTGCTGAGAGGCCCATGGCACTGGGCAAGCTGGGCTCTGCCTGAAGCTGTTGTTAGAAACCTTTCTTATGCAAGAGCTCGGGAGTTAATGCACTGCCTATTTAAAAATAACATATTCCTCCAGGAATGCTGAGTTATTTCAGTAGTGATCCAGCAGTGCCTCCTAGGTGAGGGAAACAGCTTTCTGAGGTCACAGCAGAGGTCCTGCTCCTGGCAGTAGACAGCAGTGAGTGTCCAAGGAATGGCGTGAAGGCAGGGAGATCACAGAGGTGACCTTCCAAGGTGGGGGGGCTATTTATTTCTTGCTGCTCCTTTCACAGCAGTTAGTTAGCAGCTAGCACAGGTAGGAATCAGATCTCCTTCATTCGGTAGCAGGGGCAGAGGGAGTTAACGCGAAGTAGTGGGAAGTAGAACATGAATCAAGCAGGAGAAATATAGCTTGAGTATCAGAAAAACTACTTAGCAGTAAGCTGTATTACAGAATCGGGCAGCTTCCCAAGGAGAGATGACGGATTTGTATTGCTTGTGGCATTTAAAAGTGAGCTGTGCACAGCACATTAAATACGTTAAGAGGGATCTTGCCGTCTCTAGGAGAATGGCAGATTAGATTAATATCTCTAGATACAAAAGTGCCGCTGTCCAGACAAAAATTTAAATAATTTCCAGAATAGCTCAAATAAACACAACAGAAACAAATTCCATGAACTTTTCTTTAAAATTGTAAGAAAAATGTTTCAACTTGGTTTTTCTGTCTGTCTTGAAGAAATTACCTTCCTTCTGTGAACCACAGTTGTACATCTTAACTTTTGACACTTGTTCAGTGTTATAAAGTTCATGTAATAATCTGTATTCAATTAGATGCTGCAAGACATAATTTTCATACATATATATAAGTGCATTTTTAGAGAATTAGGTGACTTGAAATACCTTGCATCACTTTATTTAACAAAACTAAATTACTATGTTGTTATTCTAGGCAATACCAAGCAGTATCTCCATGGGAGTAGCATACTGTTCAATTTAAGTAAGCATTTCATAACCTCGGCTTTCATTTTAACCACTTGAATAGATCTGCCTTGTGTCTTTTAATGAATACTTGGTCCAGAATATCATACACCCTCTAGTGAATGAAATTTTCCATAGTCTGAAGCATTTACTTTGAAAAATATTTAATATGCAGCTGCCTGCTAACATACATAGCAAATCTCCATGTGAAGTTATGAAGTAGAAATAAGGCACTTACTTAAAAACTTCAAGATATCATACAATTTTGCCATTTAAGACTGTTTAAAGCTTCTGGAACTTAGGTAACTTAATTTTTATACGAGGTAAGAAATAGATTTAGATATTCAGAAGAAGATGAAGTCAGAGAGTGCTGTGCCAGGTGTTTCAGCTGTAGAAAAGCTTAAAGCATGGAAGGAGCAGTGTAGCAGCAAAGCGGACCTGCTGAATAATTCATCACTGTCTTACACACTTCTGCTGCTGTACCATTATTTAGGAAAGGATATTATATTGTTATTGATTACAGCAGTTGCTGACACGTTTCATTTGCTGGGAGATGTGTGTGCAAGCTTTGTATTTCCGACACTTTCACCATCACCAGAGTAACTTATGTATGAGCTCGATTAAAATTTAAGAGGCTGGATGTTATACACACGTGCACACACCTACTCAGCATTTATTCCTAACACTCCCAGTCTGGGCAGGGTGAGCTTGCTTCATGTGTCAGAGGAACAGCCTTCCCACAGATAGTGTTTTTGAAGTGATGAGAAACATTTCTTAAGGGAGTACCAGCAACTTTGCCTTTACCAAAACACCGCTGGGAAATCGACTCCTTTGTTGCACCAACCCTCCACCCCACACCTCCACGGGAGCACGTCCCAAAGGACCTTGGAGCATCCTCTGCCATGAGAGGAGGCTCTGCTGTGCTGTGACCATGGACAGACCCATTTACACAAGCCAAACCCCAAGGATGCCCTTTCCTTAGGCTGCTGCCGTTGCTGGTACAAATGAACTTCCGTCCAAAACTGGCTAAAGGCCAGAGGAACTTGGTGACTGTTGCAGCTGGCAGTACATCTTATCTGAACAAGGGAATGCAATCTGGTTCCTCACATGCTTGAAAACAAATACACATGTGTATATATGCATGCATATCTGTAAGATTAAGAGAGATAAGAGAGAATTGAATATTGATATGGAATGTAGATTGAAATGTATACATATATAGAATTATGCCATTATTTGTGCTTTCAGATTTATACTGGAGCATTGTGAGATATTTTTAGACTTCTGATGATTTTTAGGCTTCTGAAACGGTGAAGGATATTTTTCTCTGTTAAGGAGAGAGAAAGGCAAGAAATAAACCAGAAATATTTTTCTGATTTATTTGGTTGGTTGGTTAAGGAACACCTGGGAAAGATGAGAAATGTATTGTGATAAAATCTATTTTGTCTTGAAACAGTATTGAGAAGATTCCAAGTGGCTATGGTGAGCTTTCTCTTAAATGCTGAGCTTGTAGGGGATTCTGTGACAAATTCTTAACAGCATGGAAGGCTAACAGAAAACAAACTGCTTGTATCCTGGGGGAAATGCTTTCCTTACCTTTCTTTGCATGTCCAAATCCATTAAGGAGAAAAAAAAAAAAAGAGTAAAAACAAAATCCAAGAAACTCTGAATGCTTTAGTAAAAAAATAATCAGATTTCCTTCCCCTAATTGAAAATCAACTTGGTGGAAATAAAATTCACTTTATACCCGACTTAATCCATGGTAAGATACTGATCTGTTGAAGTCAATGGCTGCTCTCCCAATGATTTCAGAGTAAGGGCTCACTCCTAAAGGCCAGTTTTCTCAGGTGGCAAACAGTGATTAGATTCATAAATATCTGCTTCTGCTCAGATTTTGGAAGAGCTGGTTCACACTTAGCAGGTCCAGAAGCTTAGCAGATTACAGGATCCCCTAACCCATCAGTCATATATACAAAGCATATCCCTGTTGGAGATACACAAGCTGATTTGGCAAATCTTGAGTGTCTTTAACTCTCTAAATACTAAATGAGGATTTCTCTGTAGAATATTCTGTAGTAAGACTAGAAAGTGTTACTTGCAGATTTCTTGTTGGGTTTATTTTTCTCTCTCTCTATCTCTCTCTTTCTTTCTTTGCCCAGAAGAGAATTGGATGAGCAGTTCATATTTGGTTTTGTAGATTTTTTTTTAATTTTACTCCTTAAAACTTACATGGCAAGACTGATTTTAAATAGATTTCTTCTCATCTGTGTTTTTAGGGACTCTATAGATATTGGATAAATATCTCAAAAGAAATTTGTGAATATATCTTTAAAAAATCAGTCTTCAAAATGTTTGACCTTTACTATGGTAAAAATGGGTGAATGCTGCAGATTTAAAAATAGGTTCTTAAAGGTTTTGATGCTTTTGCATCAAAGACATCTCTTACTTCTTCTGTTTGCTTATTGTGATTTACCTAAAGGAAATCCATACGTAGATTTAGCCATTGTTTTGATTCTTGGCAGCTAGTAAAACGCAAAATGATAAATCTCTGAAACTTATCAAGAATGTTAAAAGCTACAGCTTAATCATTATTTATTATCTAGGGATTTTGGTATATCTGATTAATTTTCAGGATAAGTGCCAAGAAAAAAAAAGGAATGCAATGTATCTTTTACAGAATGCTCAGCAAAACTCACAATAATATGGTAATGATTAGTGCAGAGCAATGCTTGCAGCAGTCATATAGTGCCAGTGATTATACTTCAGATCCACTATAAAAGCAAGCTGTTCCTGATGTGCTCCTCAAAAGTAGGACAAAATGTTCTCCATTAGTCTGTTGCTACTTAACATCTTTCTCTACGTCACATCTTGATTTTTCTCTCATGCCATCTGCAGAAAAAACATGTCTCTCAACCTTCTAGATCCTTAGATGGCAATATTCAGAGCTGCAAAAGGAATTATGCTGTGTGAGAAGTGAATCTTGTCATAGGGCTTTTGCAGAGGCTTTAAAAAATATACAGACAAAGAACAAAGCTGCCAGGTTTTTTGATTTTTACCTACAGTAAAAGTAATTGTATCATAAAGTAATATATAAAATTCAGGTATAAAATTTAAATATAATTAATATTCTGTGATTTTAATCTATTTTTGCTGCCAAAATATATGAACATTCACACCTTTATTTTTGACCTTGGTCATTAAGATTTAGAGCAATGTGAGAGCAGAATGCATTATGGGCCAACTGAATGTACTTTTTCTTTCTCTAGAAATGAAAATATTTCATAAATATTTACACACAAATATGTAGCCATTGTCAAACACGGTCATGTACGTGTATATATACCTTGTATTGCACAAAGAGGGCTCCCACTACGTAGGGAGCATTGTGGACTGTTGTGACAATCTGCATGTGTCCTCTTGCCAGCGCATCCCCTGAAGCAGAATGCTGATGATATGAGCCTGGATCCAGGTGTCCTACTGGACTGACACTGTGGTGCTGAGCATTCCACCAGCCCTGGCTGGCTCCAGGGGCTGCTTGGTACATTTTCAGCTGCTTTTACAACAGGTGAAGAAAGAGCAGGAGTGTGTATCTTCTGTGGGGCAGCACTGAGACCTCTCAGGACTGGTTGGTGATGAACACGGAGTGGGGAAAGTGCAGAAAAAACCGAAGTCATACACCTAAATTCATTGAGCTTTTCAGATAGAGGAGCACTTGTGTCCTACTGAGACAGTGAATAGCGGCATTTTTTTGTAACATACATTGCTTCCTGACATGATAATGCTGTCTGTGCCCTAAAAACAAATGCCAAGAAGCTCATGGTATTATTCTATCTATGAGAAACATTATTGGTTTGGAAAAAATTAGAGGCCTTAGTGGGGGTAAAAACTGTACTCTGCAATACAGTGACAAACTTGAAGATTCTTGGTGAGTTGTAGGTGTTGTCTTTGTAAGGAAGCACCCATGGACAAAGAGGCATGGAAAGCTGGGAAATGGAATGTCTTTGCCCTTTGTTGGCAGAGGGCAAAAAGTAGTCGGGATGCAACTAAGGATCTCATGACAGGCTGAGACATCATATGATGTGAAGCTTTGTTGAAGCCAGTGAAAACTGGTGGAGCTAAGCATTGAAGGAATGTCTCAGTCACCAGTGTCCACGTGTCATGTGGCAAATCTCTGAGACTTTTAACATATAGTGTTCTCCTTTGGTTCTTTTTCTCTGTTTCAAACATGCTTCCTTTCTCTCTCCCATGTAGTTTCAGTTTTGATTTTCAGTTTTTTTACAGTGAGCTTCTTCTTTTGCTTAACAGTGAATATTTGATTAGCAGCTACTCAAATACTCTCCAACTTCCACTGCAGGTATGGGGTTTTTGATGTCAGCTTTGGTTTTGGTGGGTTTTTTAGTTGTTTTTTTGTTGGGGTTTTTGTTTGTTTGCTTGTTTTGGGGTTTTTTTGGAGGTTTTTTTGTGGTTTTTTTTTGTTTGTTTGTTTGGTTTTGGTTTTTGTTTGTTTGGTTTGGTTTGGTTTGGTTTGGTTTGGCTGGTTGTTTGTTTGTTTTTTTCTTTTTGTTGTTGTTGCATCTCTCACACTGGCTTTTTATCCTGGGAGTTTTTATCAATGCTGCCTTTTGCAACTCTCACTGACATTACCATTTCCTTTTTTCCTATTCCAATTTGCTTTCCATTCTATATTTCATTCAGTAGTGAGAAGGGAGATTGACAGGTATTTTGTGCCAAAAATTGAAGGGTTGGAAACAAAGGGTTTTACAGAAGCGGATAGAATTATTTATTGTGGGAAAAAAATCTCAGTGATCTTTTAAAATTAATTGAAATACCTTCAGTACTGGAAGCCCAAATATCACAACGTTGTGAAAGAGCTTAGCCTAAAGCAGACTGATGCCAATAGAGGGATCACAAGTGACTTATAGTCAATTGGCATTAAAGCTGATTGAAATCTGTGACACTTCTGTGAAAAAGATGCCCCTCTCTCTGGGATTAACTTGCCTTAGTTTATATTTACAGTGTGAATATAGCTGCTGTTGCCATAGGATATGACTGCCTTTCATATTCTGCGATGTACTGTGTCATGTACTGTACTATATTGTGTAGCATGGTTTTAAAGATTTTTCTGTTTTCCGTTTTACAGTTAAGAACTGAGGCATGCACTGCTTCTATGGCTTGCTCGGGGTAAGATGTGGATGTCTGTTTCAGAGCAAGGACTTGAATTTCAGTCTTGTGAGTCAGTGCCTTAGCACTCAAACAGTTGCTGCTCTCTGACACCTCTCTAGTAATCAAAGACCAAAAAAGTGAAGGGTAAAATGCCTATGGTATACCAAACTTTATGTTGAGCAAGAAACAGAGGGAAAGAATTAACCTAAAAAAACCCATCCTCTAAAATGTTCTTATACTATTGAAACTGGGCCACTTGGGCACCCAGGGATTCAAGATTCATGGATTTAGGACAGCAAACATGAAGGTGCTTGGTTGTATATCCCTGTGGCTGAACAACTCACCAGGGATACAGGAGTCTTAGAGATCTGCTCATTGCACTCTTCACGCATTTTATATTAGAAATTTGTCAGGTAAAGAAAAAGAAAGAAAGAATAATGGAAATTAAATCACCCCCTCCTCCCCCTGAAGTAGGCTCAAGTTAAATTTTAGGCAGATATGCTAAGTTTATTCTGTGTTATTCTCATGGAAAGTAGTTATCTAAGACTGCTTGAATGAGATGTTGCAGGCATGCTCAGAAGAAATACCTAGAACATGGCGTGCTATGCACCCATAGTACAGACAAACTTGATCAATTTCTGCATTTTTAATCCTTTATGCAAAAAAAATATTTTGTAGTTGTTTTAAAGAGTACTATTTGTGCTTGCTGAGCATAAAAGAGGTACAGTTATATAATCTAAATGACAACTGTCTATAGTTTACTATGTGTCCCTGAACATGATGAATAATGGGTGCAAAGAGAAAATATGGTCGGCAATAATATTGTCTCTTTAATTAACATCACATCAATATGACAACACTTGGGCATGTGTCTTCATGGACATGATTCCCACAGAACTGTAGAGTTATAGAGAAGAAATGTTACAGCTTTAAATTCCACTGTCTTATGATAAAATATTTCTCAAATAAAACTGAATTGGTTGAAAGCCCCTTCCCTTTCTGTCCAGTCTTCTATATCCATGTATATCTGTAAGGTGTTTTTTTCTATTTTATTGTGGTTAGTCCTTTAACAACTTTCAGTAAATATTCCTTTGCCAGTATTCTTGACAAGTTTTATTGCTACACTTCAATGTCCTCCTCCATGTAAGAGTAGAATAATGTCAGTCATCTTGCTCTAAAAAATAAATAAGGTAAATGCCATTTCTTTTCTTATTTTTCCTTTGGCAACATGGTTTTCTCTGTTTTCACTGTGAAAAAAAATGCTATTTTTTTTATGATGGCCCTATTTTGGAAGGTTTTCTGAAGAATATAGCACCATGAGTTTTAAGATTTGAACAAGGAACAGCATCATCTTGATGGACACAGTGAAGTTTCAAGCAGTGACTTGAGTAGATGTGCCCCGTTTACATGTCTCTGTAATTTTAAAGATACACACAAGTTGCAAAAAATTGCTTAATGTCTGTTTCAAGACTAGTAAATAGGATCATAGAATCATAGAATCGTTTATGTTGGAAAAGATCTTAAAGACTAGCAAGTCCAACCATTAACCTAACACCGCCAAATCCACCACTAAACCACATTCTTAATCACCACATCCACGTCTTTTAAATACCTCCAGGAATGATGATTCCACCATTTCCCTGGGCAGCCTGTTTCAATGCTTGACAACCTGTACAGTGAAGAAATGTTTCCTAATACCAAATCTAAACCTCCAATGGACCACCTTGAGGCTGTTTCCTCTTGTCCTATCATTTATTTATTGTTACCACGAGAAGAGACCAACGCTCACCTCGCTACAACCTCCTTTAAGGTTAGCTGTAGAGAGCTATAAAATAAAAATAAATAGAAGAGCCAAAGTCTGTTATTTAGCTCAGAGAACAAGCAGTATGCCACAGTTCACATTTATGCAACTAGAGGGTCCCAAGGGCAAGATGACCACTGTCTTGAAGTTTGGGAACTGTCTCCATTCCTGCATAACCCCTGAACTACATCACAGTGTTATCTATGACAGCAGTAGTCGCTTTAAAACTGCCAAGGACTGTGCCTCTAAACATGCTGACTGTGCCCTACTCCTGTTTAGTTTATGAAGCTGGATGAACCTTTGATTTTTATAGTTCAGTGACACTGTAAGAAGGAGCACTGCATACTGAGAAATGAGCTACATATATTGTTACAGTTTTCTGCCTGCTACTCTGAACCTCAGCAGTATCCTACTTCCATAGTGGTTGATATTTTGGGATTATAAACCCAGAGAATGATAAACACCAGGAATTATAAATCCCAGGGGATGATGAACCCCTGGGATTAAGCATGGATTTCCAGAACTCAGAGTCTGTAGATGCAAACTCAACTGAGACAAAGCCCAAAAGGGACACTTGGTTAAGAGGTTAAAACAAGTGTGGCTGATTCTAGGATACCACATGTTTCTGAAAAGTCATTATGAGAAAAAGTGGTCATATCTGAAGAATTAAACTAATATTCTTAGTATGCACTGTCTGATAATTCTGTATATATTGAGAGGTCCAATTACAAGAGTCATTATTAAAAAGCAGAGCTTTTCTCCTCAAGCCACATATGTGCATGAAACTTGTGTGCATTAACTTGGCAGAATGCTTCAATGAATGAAAACCAGTGAGTAGCAATCAGATACCTATCTATCTTCTGTATTTTTTTTTTTTTTTGAGTTTTGGAAGGGGAAAATATTCAATTTAAGACATTGAGATGCTTTGTCTAATCTAACTGTATTCTTTTATAAAGGAGTGCTATATATAAAGGAGTGCTATCTCTTTTCAGAGGTATCTCAAATTTCTGTTTTCCTATCTTATCTTATAAAAGACATCAGCAACATATCTTGCCGAATATTCCTATGTACTATGGCTGCTCCTAAAATATTAATGTCTAGTAAAATTCTTATTAAAAAGTGAGGGGAATTTTTTTGTGCATAAGTGCACATGCATATTGATATAGAAACACGCCATATGTTTTCCTCCTTCCTTCCTTCCTTCCTTCCTTCCTTTCTTCCTACCTTCCTGCAG
>VZTE01005062.1:1194880-1242562 GCA_013397775.1 Eulacestoma nigropectus | reverse complement strand
ACCCCCCCCCCAACACCACCACCAACCTCCCCCCCCACCCCACTATGATTCCAGATTTGAGGAGACTGGCATTATGCTAGATTGAAATCTTCCCAATCATTTAATTTGAGGGACATCAAAAGGGTTAATAAAAGTTTTGTCCTTATGACATGGAAGCCAGTTCACTCTCTCAGTGACTGCTGTGTGAACAGGAACAGGCTTATTCATGCAGTAAGATACAACTCCTACGGTGCTGCCCTTTTTTTTTTTCTTAATTAAAAAAAAAGTTTACCTCTCTGATAAAACCAAAATTGAATTAATTCTCCTCGTTCTTTTCTGAGACAGTAGTGGTGATAAGTCATAACTGCTGCTGAACATCTATCTAAAAGCCAATGACTGTCAGTGATTTAGTATCTCAGTCATCATAGTATTTCTTGGTTCATAAAGAAGCAAAGGCTACATGCTGCTCTCCTTGAGTCAATGAGAACTTTGCATTGATTTTGAAGGAAGAAAGATGAAGACCCAAGTGCCATATCTTGGATTTTACATTCTGGTTATCAATGATAAATATTGACTTCTTTCATGGCAAGTACTAAAGATTATTTTCCCCATTTTACAAGCGACAAAAATCAAAGCTGAGAGGTTAAATGCCTTGTGTTCAGCCACAGGTAAAGAACATGGAAGAACTAAGAGGCGCAGGGAGATCTTGACAATCAACTCTGAACTGAATCTTTGCAGAGATGTGGCAGTTATAGGAGGCAGCAGATGACACAGGAGGCATATACTGACTGAAGGGCCAGGGAAATGCACAGAGATGCTTAGGGCATTAAGTGAAGCATGAGCTAAAAAAAAGGCTAAGAAAAATTTCCAGGCATAGATACTGCAGTATATGCTGTTCCTAATGGAAGCATGGGGGAGTTGCTTTGAAGTCAGGACTTTAGGGATGTGGGACCCCAGGCTGGGGAATCCTGACCTTCATGCTCACTCCCTGATGAGGTTTGACAAGGTCTCACACTGCTTCACTGGCACTGTGGGAAGTAAAATTGCAATGTGCAGATACAGAAGCACCAAGTCTGGTATACTTTATTTGGGGAGGCTGAGATTGATTAAGCCAGGTTTCTCTTGACGAAAAAGTAAGAGAAGGAGCTGAATGTGCAGGCTAGTGGCCCTTTTAACCTTAGAACAAGAAACCTTTTGCACTGATCAGCTTTTCCAAAAGGCATTTCAATGGAAAAAAAAAACTTTAATATTAAATGATTTAACTGGCATGATGCACAGCATAAGGAAGAGGATTTTGTTAGCCTTTTGCTGAGATGAATTTTGCTGTCTGGAGTTTCTGCAGAAGGGAAAAGAGGAAGAAAATAATGGCTATAGGAGGTGCATGTCGCACAAGGTAGATTGCTATATTGTTTTTCAGTTTTCTGCTTTTCTTTCATGAGTTCTAATTTACAGTAAAAATTATCTATCACATTAAAATAGATGGTAAGGATTATCACTAAAGAGATAGAAAGAATGTAGCGTGTTTTCCTGGTATTCCCCACGACATGTGTAGTAGCATCCCTGTTACCTAGGAAAGGAAGGAATGTATATTAGGTATAGAAATTAGAAGGAGATGGGAAATAACTATAATTGGTCCCTAACTGTCTGTGCAAAGGAGATGTTTCAGACAAGAAAAATAATCTTGTTAGGCAATGGTTTTGCATCTTAATTAATAGAGAAAAGGAGAAAAAAAAAAAAACCACAATGAAATTGCACTTATTTTGAAAGAAAATATCTGAATGTACAGTCATCAGTCATAAAGAAGTGTAATGTGCATTTCATTTATATATGTATCCATGCATAACTACTTAAAAATTCTCAGTATCACTGACTATTACTGGTCTGCTGAAGACTTATGTTAAATAGATAGACTTGCATTTAAATGCTGATCTCAACTTTCCACAAGGGACCACTAAAAAGTCTTTCAGTAGAAAAGGCTGGGATCAGCAAAACATGAAATCATTATAGCTGCAGACTTTCTAGACTTGCATTGTATTAAGCTTTTGAAATGGACATTTGTTTAAGGATAAGATAGCTTTGTCTTGCCTTGAATGTTTAATATTATTCTATAGCAGACCCCCTGTATTCTCACAGCAAGGGCACGGAACAAGGACTGAGTTACAGACCTGTCCACCCCCTCCAAACTGACACATGAGAAGTCCTGATGCAATCCGACTCTTAAAGTATGTCTACACTAGGAAACTTGGAAGCCTTTGTCTTGATTCCATCATTCTTTACATCATCATTTACCAGAACATACCTGTGAGAATTTGCCTGGGTGAGTGGCCTAGGGAATATACTAAATTTTTCCTCCTTCACTACCTTTACTACAAGCAAAGTTAAGGTGATAACTCCACTGTCATGG
Organism: Eulacestoma nigropectus; assembly: GCA_013397775.1. Taxonomy (NCBI): domain Eukaryota; kingdom Metazoa; phylum Chordata; class Aves; order Passeriformes; genus Eulacestoma; species Eulacestoma nigropectus. The sequence goes on along the minus strand of VZTE01005062.1, from coordinate 1,240,179 downwards.
AGTGAGTATGACCTTTTCAGCCTGTCAGGTTCTTGTTGAATTCTATCCTAAATTTGGTCATACAGTGATGTTGTCATTTCCCTGTGGAAACAGAGTGAGGGTCTAGAATGATGTGACCTGCATTTTTCTTATGGAAGAAAAATAAGTTACTCATGTTTATGGTAGATTTTTTTTTTTTTCCCACAATCTGGAGTTTCACTGAGGTATTACAAAGGAAAATAGAAGGATCCCATACCAATGTAATCCTGTGGAAATCTGGATGAAGAATTGTAGATTATCTGACCTTTGCCTGCAATTTGATTTATTCTTCAGCTGCACTCAAGTCATTGGGATTATTTCAGACCTAAAGCCTGCAACCTGTAGAAGACAGGGACAATGTTACAAAGAGATGGTTGGTAAGGTGATTTGCATTAGGATTTGCAGAGCTAAAAACATTCAGAAAAGCTGCAGTATGATAGTAAATAATGTTTAGAATGTTTTTTTATTTCCCCCAGCATGTATTTTTTGAGTTAAAGAAGTGCTTTGTCCTGACTTCTTGCTGCACCTGCTTTTTCTTGCTTTCACCTGACAAAAGATAACTCCTCATTCTTTTGCCACTTCTTCATGATTCTTGAAGAGGTAGCACCTTCCAAGGCACTTCTTTTATTCATCCCTTCTTCATCTTTTCATGCTACTTTTTGCCTTAGGTATTAATTTGTTTTAAATGGGGATTTTCTCTAGGTAGCTTACCAAATTCACCCATTCACTACTTAAACAAAAATTATGTGAAAACCATAGTAATCACCATGACTTCATAAGCAAGCTGATTCTTGCTGTACTCTGAAATATGAGTGAATGGGTGTCTTCTGAAGTAAAAACTATGAATAATAAAAACAGATACACTGAAGGGTTGCTATAAAAAGTGGTTGCATGAATGCAGTAAGCACAGACCTCAAAGAAAGAATCAATTATCTCATAATAGCCATACTCAAGGCCTGTGATTTGTTCATATACAAAACAAGACTAAGAATTCAACATGTTGAGAGGATCAGAGCTGAACTTAAGTGTAGTTGCTTGTTTAATTGCTGCATGTATTAAAAATAGCAGCATAGAAGTTGATTGTTTAAGCTCCTCAGTGATGCATGCCGTGTATCTGAGTCTATAATTTGGCATCTGGGATATAGAAACTGTTGTCACCCGAAGATTTGCTTATAATCCAATGATAAGTGGCATAAGAAGTGTCTGTTCCTAGAAATGAAGGATGGTCAAGGAAACAAGCTTTGAAATCCTTACTCTTTTCTCTTTTTTTACACTAACTATGAGTCTAGTGAAGTATTCATATACCTGATGGATGGCAAACAGGAACATTGTGAGAGAAAGTGCTCTGCTTGGTAATCCAAATGCTTAGAGGTAGATCACATCTCCTGAGCTGCTGAATTTTAGCTATGTGTAGGTGGAATGTAGCCAAACGATGTCCGCATAGTTTGTGCACTAGTGTATAATTAGTCAAGTACTTAAGCTTTCCTTTTTGTTTTTGATCTTTTACATGTGATAGGTAATGTTCTGTACGTAAAAATGAGACAAAGTGCTCTCTCCAATTCTTTCAGAGTATTTCCATTTATAGAGATGTCAGAGAGCTTTTTTTGTTATAATTCTAGGGAACATGAATGTCTGAGCTTCTGAACTGATTAACATCTTGTGCATGCAAATCTAACACAAAAGAATCTATTTACAGCTTGACTTCACAGCAGATTGCTACCATATTAGCAAACACCTTTAAGTTGTTTGAAAAAGTGATGATTTGTTATTTCCTTTAGGCTGTGTTTCTCTCACTTATGTATGGCTGCTTTTTTTCTCTCTTTTAATGATATCCCCATCATCAGCACCACCACCCAAAAAAACCCACGAACTTTAATAGTTGCTCCCCAGGTTGATAGATAATATTCATAAAATAATTTAAGGTGTATCATGGAAACTTCCTCTTTCAGTCTATCTATGGTTATCTTCCAGTTTTTACAGATGGCTGCAAGACAACCCATAGAATCTTAATGCAAATTAGAATTTCAATGTGACTATGACTGAATATGAAGAAAGCGTGCAACTAAATACATCAGAATAAATTAGTAAAGAAATCTGTTTTTAAATAGTTTAAAAGCCAAATTTCTGTTTAGCTGTCTCTGCTATACACATATATTATCAATTTAATATTGAATCAATTCAATTTCTGCTGTAGAGGTAAAAATTGATGTGTGTTCATTAGCTACAGACAACAATAAAAGGAAAGATGAATGATCATTCAGACTATTTTACAATCTCATGCCTAGGAGTGGTTATTTTGGGTCAAGGATATTGTGAAGGAGAGGGCAAGCAAGGACAAACAAGAAAGCTTGCTCATTTGCTCCTATGTTGTGCCTGTTCTAAATTTGGGTGTTTTCAGGGAATTCAATCCTAGCATGTTTAAAAGCAGTGCTGAATGAACAAAAGCTTGTCTGGAAAAAGGGGACCAGATTCTTAGTTGATGTGAGCTATCATGGCTGCACTTATATCAATTAAGTTACGGGTTGCTATATACAATATTCAAGAAAACACACACACATATGTATTTTAAATATATGTATATCTTAATATATGAATGAAGAGGAAGGCAGAATCAGATGTTTACATTTTTAATGGGTATGGAGAGTAAACCTACTCAAAGGTAACACAAATATATTTTTATAGTTAAACACAGCCTAAGAAATGTGAAAATAAAGACTGGTAAATGTAAAATAATAAAGTTGTAACTTAGTAGAAATTTCACAGTAGAATACTTACACAGAAGAAAGATCACTTTTAGGACTCCACTCATAATTTTTAGGAACCTTAGTCTTGGAGATGGATTCTGTTGCATTAGATATTATCCAAGTACTGTCAAGGCCATACCTGAAGTACTGTATCAACTTCTGGGCTCCCCAGTAGAAGAGAGGTGTGGACATAGGGTCCAGTGAAGGGCCACTAAGATGCTTAGCAGGTTTGAGCTTCTCTCCAGTGATGGAAAGACAGAGAGATCTGAACTATTCAGAAAAAAGAGAAAAGAAGGCTCGTGGGGACCATATCAATGTGAATACCTAAAGGGAGGGAGCAAAGAAGAGGGATACACTCTTTTTAGTGGTTCCCAGTGACAGAGCAAGAGGCAATGAGCACAAACTGAAACATGGGAGGTTCTTCTTCAACATGGGGAAAAATTTTTTTTCACTGTGAGGGTGACCAAGCACAGGGACAGGTTGTCCAGGGAGATTGGAAGTCTCCATCCTTGCAGATATTCAAAATCCATCGGGATTTTGCCCAAAGTAACCAGCTCTATGTGTCCCTGCTTGAGCATGGGAGGTTCTAAATGGACTCTAGAAGTTTCTTCCATCCTCAACCATTCTGTGCTTCTGTGAAACAGGGCTGCTAACTGGTGAATTTTTGAAAGTTTGAACATTGTTTATGGTGCTGAACTCTTGCCACAGTATGAAATTTCAGAGGGCTATTTTAGGCATCCATTTGAATTTATCTATTAGAAGACTTAAAACTCAAGGAAAATAAATTAATGTCTTATGCTAATGTGAGAATTAGTCTTATACTTTATGTGTAGTGGAAATTATACTTGTGTAAATAGAGTGTAAAGAAAGTAGCTGCACTAACTAACATGCTAATTTCTCTTGCGTTAGAAGAAACAAAACTGATTAAAATGTTAAAATTAGAGACTTCAGTGAATGAAAAACGTTCTAAGACTGGGGGAAGCCAGTGTTTCTAAGAAGGATGTGAAATAGCCAAACCTAAAATTGAAGCTAGTGCTTGGATGTGAAACTTAATATTCCTAAGTGATCTATTTTCAGTAGATTATGATTTTGAGACCATTCTATGCTAATAAGAAGATATAAAAATATTGTGTACACACACATATACACACACTACTGTTACCATGAAATAGCTTAAAGTACAACAAAGTACGGAGAGTAGGATGGAATGAGCAATCAGAGGGAGAAAATCTTCTGTGAGAGGCTGACATCACAGCTTTTTCAGGTAGCTCAAACAGTCTGAATATGGAAGGGAAGAGCAGGTGTTCATCTGAAATAAGGTCACCAACGAATAGAATACCAGACACAGTTTGCTAAAATTGGGTCTGACTCATTTTGGAACAGTATGAAGCATTTTTTCTAAAAGGGACCAGTTCTCAAAAGGATTTTTTTTTCTCCAAAGAGCTGGTTGGTCAGTCTGCTTTTAGAACATCATATGAAGGGCTTAGTTGTTGAGAAGTGCTGTCACTAAGCCATTCAAACTTTCATTGTAAAACCTTTGCTCTTCCTGTCTTCATGAGAGTACTGAAGGTTAGAGAGTATGATAAAATGAAGCTCAAGTATTTTGTCTTTTCAGTTATCTTATATTCTGTTCTACCACTCTTCAATCTGTTGTATGCCTACAGAGCATTACAAATGGATCAAAATATAGTTTGTGGTTTATCATTGTCAAAATATAATGGAGTTGTGATTAATACAATAAATGCTGAAAGCACTGAAACCCAGTAAATAATACTAAATCTTCAAGAAAATTCCAAATTAAGACATCCTAGTTGTTTAGAGAATGTAACCCAGTGTTTATCATACACAAGCACAATGCTAAACAATTTTTAACAAGAAAGGACCTTAGTGATCAGAGATTTAACAAAGAAGGATATATTATACTGCCTTATAAAAGATCATTTCTTTTCAGTGCCTGTCTGAAAAATATGGCTATTAATCAGTTAGACATTGTATGTTACCTAAACATTGAATTAAGTCAATCAACAGAGAAAAGACAGTAGAGTATGGGAGATAAAAGAGCTTGGACACCTTGTGATACAGAGAAAATTGATTAGCAGGGTTTTGGGGTTCCGACTAAGCAAACAGTTTTGTTTGTGGTCCTCCTTCTGAATTCTTATTACTCGTGTCTGCTGATGTCCTTTGCCAGCCTCTCCTTCTTAATCTTAGCTCTCAATAAAGTCCCTCAAGATGCTTAGTTTAGTTTTCTTGATTTATTCAAGCTTGGTTAAGCTCAAATAGCTGTTTCTCATGTTGACCTGGGCCTTTTTTTTAAGTTCTTGAACTCACAGTTTTCATTTTAGACATTTTTCTTCTCTATCAGAAGAGTTGAATAATGCTTGTTTAGCAGATGAAGCTCATCCTCATCTAATGGAGCATTACAAAACAAGGGAGATAGCATTTTTTATGGTCCTATTTGAATGGAAATATCAGATGATGTGTTAAACAGCTCTTTAAAAATCTTGCAGATATGACTGATATCACCTTTATTGACATTACTCCGAGGTATTTGAATTTTATTAACTGTTTCAAAATAGAAAAAGACCTCCTTCGTAGGATCAAAACTGGAACCGTAGAAATGAAGGAAACCCATGTCTCTGCATTATTCTGTAAATCCTAATTAAATTTTTTAAAAAAGCAAATTACTAACTTTTCAGATAGCTTGTAATATTTTGCACTGAGACCATTTTTACATTTCAATTTTACATTGACTTACATTTCACCCTCAATTCTGGTGATTTTTAAAGCATGTAAATTAGCTACTAATACAGTTATGCTATATCCAGGAATATTCTCAGTTCTATTGCTGCATGTGCAGTTACTGATAAGTTATAGAGGGGATCATCCCAAGTATGATGCCTTTTACATCTGATGAGAAAATGCAGCTGTATGGTTCACACTCAGATAAGATTAATATATCTATACTGTGCTAGGAAATTTTCTTGCTAGCACGTTGAAGAAATCTATTGAGTTTATGTTAAAGTCATTCATAAAGTTGGTGGTGGGATTACTGACTATGCCCATATTTAGGATTAATTTGTCATACAAAATACTAGAGATTGTTCTTATTAAGGATGAAAGTACATTTCCAGCTGTTTAAATACTTAAAATGTTTTGTCTAAATTAAAATTCTTAACCTATTACTACCTGAACTGATAACTGGTAAAATTCTTCATCAATTCCATTATCTAGATGGACCAAAAAATGGCAAACCAACAATTCATTACTTTTCTTTTAAAATTCAAATATGGGAAAAGTGTGATGATATAACATTTGACTATTTGCATTTGCCTTTAAGAAGACTGGCTCAGGAGATGAACCTGGATTCGTCAAAAATCTTTTGTCTGTCATGGAATTCACTTAGAGCCTAAAAATATATTAATTTGAACCAAGGCTAAAATCCTAACCCATTGCAACAAATTATAAGGCTGCTTTTGCTTCAGAGGTTACCACTAATATATTGTGGTTGCCTACAGAAAAAAACCTGAGAAGCATGAATGTAAGTGCTCCTAATTCATTTACATTGTGATGACAACTTAATCTGAAATAATCTTTCTGTTCATATTATTTTCTACATATATATGTTCTGTGCTTTGATATTTCTGTTAAATGTCTTTGTTTTTAAGAGTGAATCTTGATGGCTTGAGATATTTTCTGAAACGAGGAGTTTTATTACCAACATGGTATAAAATTTCAAGCATGATTTAGCATGTTCAATTCTTCTATTTATCTTTGCCTCTGTATTTTAGTTGGTTGTGTCCTCAGCCTGGATCCTATGACAAATCTATGGACTTTGGTTTCTATCTGGAGATATGGTTTGTTTAGTTAGCAAAAGCACTCAGCTGTATGCCAAAAGCTGTGGTCATTATTTAGAACTAACAATGTTGAAAATGCAGAGCTTGTTTTTTTCAGTACTTATTTTGGTTCTGTTTGAAGGCACTGGGCCAAAGTCACAAACAATATGAAAAGCTATAATTCTATTGATGTTGGTATATTCAATCCTCTAACTCTGAGGCGAGATTGGCCTATTGCCTATGCGTTTCAGCTTTCAGAGGACCTGATACCAGAGCAATGGACATAGAATGCATTTTCCTGTCAGTCTTTTTCAATTGCTCGAGAGTCAGTATGGTATATTCCTCTATAGTTGTAATTATAGTTCTCAAGGGATAGTCAAGACACAGAGCTTTCATTTCAGACAATGCTTGTTGCCTCAGGGGGGAACAATAAACATGCAGATATTCTTAGACAGCCACTGGCACTCACAATAGCTGTTCCTAGATGTATAGGATCATAATGCTGACGAATTGTATGGTTTGTTGCACTTTTTTTTTTTTTTTTTAATATATAGTTGTCAGCAGCCTCAAACTGCAAACTAGTCCAAAGGCTGAATTAATTTATAAACTTCATCTAAGCTAACATCAATAGCCCAATGAAATGATAAAGAGAGTTGCATAATAAGTTTAAAAATATGCATAGAATGCACAATTAATTTCGAAGTTATCCTTATCTGCCTGGTAAATAAACACTTTTAGATTGGTAGGTCTAAACTGAAGGTGAGAGATGCAGTCTGCCGAGGGTTCCCTTCTACTGCGTCAGAACCTGACCACACACTGGGAAAGGTATAGGCACCAAAACGGTCCTCTGGTGCTGTCCTACATTCTTCCTGAGGACCAGCCAACTTTGCACACAATTGACTAGGAGCGAGTGCTGGAACACCTTAGGACAAAGAATCATGGGCTCTGTTCTCATCAAATACAGCTGAGTGCAGAAACAAAAGACCCTGCGGCTAAAAGAATCACTGTGCTATAGGATGCTTGCTGCAGGCAAGGTGGGCCTGGATGATTGGTCTTGAGTACCAGTCTGTCAGCTCACTGGCTACTGCAGATGAGACCTGGGTAGCAGAATGAGCTGCCCTCCCTCTCCCTCTGCATGTGACAGTATGACCTGGCTACAGGAATCAGAGATGGAAATGGAAATGATCTGTCATTCCTTGTCATAAACAACGGCTGTTCGAAAGGAATTGAAAAAGGTTCTAAAGTGGAGGCAAAAGTGCATTCCTATTATAAATGTCATTTATTTAAATACCAGGATCACTTAAAGGGTATTTTTTTCATTTTCTTGCTTTTGAAAAATTGAAGGAATATGTCTGAGAGTTTCACCTCAATGATCACAGTACAGAAAGCAAGGAAACAAGAGGTCAGCTGGCAGTTGTCGGTTTTCCCATTACATTATACATCAGAAAATTAAGTTCTCTATGATTTCCCATTTGTGTTTATTGCTTTCATCCAGTTTTGAAAAAAATCACTTAAAAAAAATAGTATTAAAACTCACAAATCGTTAATTTGGTCAGAATGTAAGTAAATTAGCATAATTAATAATTAAATTGTTATGTTGTCTTGTTCTGAAGGTACTTTGAGTACTGCTGCTAAGCCATTTTTTTTAGGCACTATAATGGTTATCAGTGCAACAGATTATTTATCCAGCACATTTTGTTTAAGATTTTGTTCTTTTAATAAAGGTAAGAAACTGAGGGGCTGATTACTTTTGTTGTCTTAGATGGAGATTACTAAATGGATGACTTTTCTCAGAGTTGTGTTTGAATAGGTTTGGACACCTTTCGCAGAAGTCTGTATCTTTTCCATTCACAGAATTCCCACAGAAGCAGTGATCCTAGTAACTTCAGCACCTTAAAAATACTTGAATGACTTTGTTTTCAGATGTTGCTGTGATCAGCCAAGCTTCTGTGTGACTAGAGTGAAGGAAGAGTGAAAGGTCTCTCGCATCTTTTCTTCGAAGCAGTACGTCTTCCTCTTCATGTGACTTTATGTGTATATCTTTGTGTTCAGGGCAGAGATAGTTTTAGGATGAATGCAGGCTGGCAAAGAAAAGAAGGATTGTCTGGAGGCCCCACATGGCCTACACTTATAAAAATGATGACAAAAATGAGGACAGATGTGAAAAAAGGTTCAGTTATTTTTAGGGACATATATTTGCTCCACTCACTCCTTCTGTAGATAACTATGAATGAAAAGGTAGAGGATTAGGTTCTGAATATTCAGTATTGCAGTTCTTCCACTGTAAAATTTCATCTGTGAGTAGTTCACTGTCCTTCCACTCAGGCAAGAGAGGAAAGGGAATGAGAACAAATTAGAGGTTTGTTATGAAAAAATACTGCTGCATTAAACATCCTTTGAAAGATGAGCTTTGGAAGAGGAGATGTGCAGCACAGCTAAAAGACAAGGGAGACCAGAATAGGGGCTATGAAAAGAAATATAAATACCTGTTATCAAAATTAATCTGCCTTGTCTAAAATCAGAAGCTAAAAGTAACCCAGTCTTGCTTTTCAGAAACTTAGTGGATTTCAGGTGAATTATCCTAAAGTTTTGACATATTTTTAACCATTAAGAACAGGTTTTTATTTAATAAGAGTATGATAACTTTTCTTCCCAAGATTTCCTCTGCACATCAGGGTAAGTTACAGGAGGATATATGTGCTGTGGGACAGGAACTAGGATTATTACACTAATTGTTTATGAGTTGGTCAGAGTAACCAGAAGAACATCTTATGTTCTTTAAATGAGGAAGACCGCCAATTAGGTTTTTGAATTATTTAAGAGTCAGATAATTAAATAATGAAATAATTGAATAAATGTGGTGTTTGCCCCAATTTTACCACTAGCCAGCAATCAGATCATTGCCTCTTATTAAAAAAAAAAAAAAAAAAAAAAAAGAAGGGTTTTTTTTAGGATTTAACTTTTTTTTTGGGTTNACTCTTTTTAAAAAAAAAAAAAAAAAAAAAAAAGTAGAGTGATTTTTAGGATTTAACTTCTGTTATGGGATTTAAACTACCTATGAGTGATAAGCCTGCAAGCTTTGGGAGCCTTATTGATCATACAGAGTTTGAAGTTTCTCAGAATTACTTTACAAAATATTTATGAACTCCCATGGGACTAAAATACATAGAACATGAACTAAACACATCCTTTATTTTTGAATACAAATTTAAAACACCTGGTAAGAAAAATGAAAAAAAAAATCATTTTAATTCAACAGAATTTAAAAATTTTGGTAAAGTCAGTTTTAATTATGAATGTCTTCAAGTGTTTTAATTAATTTTGAAAATTAAATTAAAATTTGAAATTATGTTATGAACACATTATTTAAATAACATCAAAACTCAGAGTAGTTGGCTAGTCCTTTGGCTTTCGAGGGAAGTTTGAGTTTGTTGCATTCATTTTCAGCTCTCCTTCATGGATTACTGAATATTTCTGTGCAGTAAAGCTGTCTTTTACCCCGCCTCTCCAAACTGTGCTCTTGGGCCAGTTTCAGGGAGCATGCATAACTAACTTCCATCACTTCAGTACAAATAAAATAAACCGTTGGAATTTTCTTCCCCCAAGTCAATAGCTGTGTAACTGCATGCCTCCTCCTCATATTTATCTGATTGTACATATTGCTTTACCCAGAAAAACTTGCTTTATATGCTTATCTTCTCAATATATTTTTGCTTTGTCTTCCTGAGTCTTAAGCCATATATATTTTTCTTTCTCAGAAACCATCTTCCAGAGAGAACTGGTTTCTTTAAGGGCTGCCCCTTTCAAAGTGACCCACTGCAGACAGACTCAGCGGCTTTAACTTGCTTTTACCTTCCTTCAGCAAAACAGAGACCACAATTCAGTAATCTGCTGGCAAGAAAAACAAACAGTGACAACCTCAAGCACTCCAGACTTCTCAGAGAGCATTCAGAGTATAAAAATAACCAAGTTCATATTTGTTTCTTTTGCCTTTTGGTTTTAGAACAGTTTGAGTCCACCTGGATGATATTTTCAAATTCTGTCCTGCAACTAGGGATCTGCATTTATATTTTATTTACAAGCCACATGGCCTTCTTCCTCAAAATGCTCATGCATTTTCTAAATAAGAGCCAAAAAGCACAGAAGAGGCTACAAAATATCTGATAAATCCTGATAGCAAATACAAAATGTGCAACTTCCCTTGGACTGACTATTCCTTCCTTTACTGGGGATGGAGGGAAAGGAAAAAAGAGGAGGGCATAACTGCAGTTCTTTACACAGTCATTTTATTCTCACTTCTGCTCCAGCAAAGGTGAGGCAAAGGACAGTTTATCACAACAAATAATCTGTTGCTACAGTAGGAAGCTTCACTTAGCTCAATCAGTCTCATACACAAAACTGAAGTTCCCCTGTGAAGATATTGTTTATTGTCATTGTATGAGTCTTTTTGACACGTGACTTCAGAATTGGCCCTGCAATAAAGTCAGTGTGAGTGAGGATACTGTTTTAGAGGCCTACAATATGCTTATTTTAAATGGAAGAAAATTCTAGAAAAAAATCCTTCTTTACTTTCTTACTGCAAGTGGAACTGAAGCTGAGAGGGAGCAGTAATTCTACCTCTGCCATTGCAGAATGGGAGCCAGGGGCATGGGGGGGCAACACTAGAGGAAAGCAAAATTTGAAATCTGTTTAAACAGCAGAGACTATGAAAGGCAGCTTGCATAACAGGGTAGAACTGTACAGACATTTCAAGGTGTGCAGCCCTCTAGTGTTTTAAGATCAAATACTGTGAACAGTGGGATCCAACAGATTTTCTCCAGCTAAGGGAGCTTTCTGCTGTGCCAAACAACTTTTGCATTTTCATTCCCAGCTGAAGTGTAGCAATGAAGAGACCTGATTCAAGTAAATCAGTCATGCATCAGCTGCTTGCCTGTATGTTACTTATATGGAACAAGTTACAAGTTCCAGCAGCTTTTATAATCGATGCAGCAGCTCACTGAAGAAGACATACTCTGCACAGGCAGATTTTGTCATTTATTCTGTCAGTTCCATACTTGCCAGATATGTATATCACATAAGATCTCTTTATATCATGGCGCTTTGCAATATTTCTGAATTTCACTGAATTTCATTGAAATAAATAGAATTGTGCTTTTTTACTTTCAAAAATGAATTTGACCCATTGATCTAATTTGGTTCATTCTATTTCATCAGTCACTTAATGTACCAGCTTTCTGAGGCAAAATGTTTCCATAGAGGTGTCTACTCACTTGTTAGGGAAACTTAATTCAAAATAGCCATTCCTCCCCTCAAAAACAACCCCAAAACCAAGCCCCATATGTGGCAGGAGCACATCACACACACACCATGGCCTTGCTGGCCAATGTGTGGCTGCTGACAGCCTTTCATGCCCCTATTTTTGTGTCTTACAGCAGCACACCACAGCTATGGCAGTGTGCTGGGTTTGGCTGGGGAGTAGTAGTTAATTTTCTTCAGAGTAGTTGGTATAGAGCTGTGTTTTGGATTTGTGCTGGAGACAGTGTTGATGATATGGAGATAGTTTAGCAGTTCTTACACAGAGCCAAGGCCTTTTCTGCCTCTCACCCACCTCACCAGCAAGGAAGCTGGGAGTGCACAAGTTGGGAGGGGACACAACTGGGACAACTGACCCCAACAGACCAAAGAAATATTCCGTACCATATGGCATCCTGCTCAGCATATAGACCTGGGGGAAGAATGAGAAAGGAGAGGATGTTCAGAGTGATGGTCTTTGTCTTCCCAAGTCACCATTCCACATGACAGAGCCCTGCTGTCCTGAAGACGCCTGAACACCTGCCTGCCCATGGGAAGTAATGAACAAATTTCTTGTTTTGCTCTGGTTTTTCTCACTTTCACCCTTATGATGCTCTCCCCATCCCACCGGGAGGGTGTGACCCAGCAGCTGTGTGGGGCTGAGCTGCCTGACGGGGTTAAAGCACAACAGGTGGGTGCACCATGACCCAGGGCCACACCCGGTGGGGGCAGTGAGAAGGGCAGGACTCCCTGGCCAACAGACAGAGGTCCCAGCCAAGGAGGGGCCTCAGCCCAAGAACCAGGCCTGGGCAGTCACCACGTATGGCCATGAGCCCTGTCTACACAGTTATCTGTGGGGTCCCCACCCATGACAGACTACAGCAGCTCTGTGAGGTGAAGCCTTGCCCTGGGGACTGGGACACTGGCCACGGAGACTTGCTGGGATGTGTGTCCTCCTACCACCCCTAGGTGAGTGGTTTTCTTTCTACTGGACGTCTCTCAGTGATCCTTTGGCCCTTTGGGTGGAGCAACTGGATCTTCTGGTTCCCCTGGGGCTCTGTGTGTGTCAGTCCATGAATATGCACTTTGGGCCATTGTCCGCGTCCGTGTAGTAACAATATCGCCAGCAGGCACAGGGAATTCATCATCTGTTAAACACTGTGGGACACATCATGGTCATCCTTGGTGTGTGTCAGTTTTGCCCACTGGTTTTGGTTTTCAATTGAAGTTTGTCTGATTTTTTTACCTGAGTGAAGCCATTTTCACGTACCTCTGTGACACCCACGCAATTCAGCATTTTACCAACACAAGGTGAAAACAGTAAAACAGTTAAGGAGGCTGACATGGCGCATTGTCTTTATTGCCTTAGAGTGGGAAGGACATGCTCTCAGGGCAGAGCCTCTTGCCCTAAATGCAGTACTTAGAGCATTGTTTACAGTTATGGTATTATGTGCTTTAAAAAATCCTGAAATGGAAAAAAACAAACAAACAAACAAAACCCAACAAGCAACAAAAGGATGCTTATAGGTAGCGAAGTAAAGAAATATGATTTAGTGCAAATTTACAAATAATGAAAAATAAGTGTAATTACCTAAATGCACACTCAAAGATAACAGTTTCGTGTGTTAACATTTTTTCTTTTGAAGCTTTGGCTTTGTAAAATAACCTTGAGTGTCTAATTTTGAAAGGATTTTTTTTTTTTCAACTTAAAGTAGCAAAATGATACCTCCACAGCCAGTGCGTTAGTCTCATATGCCACAGTAACAGGATATTTAAGTAGGTATATATAAAAAAAATTTGATAAACCAATAGACTGACTGATTTGTTTTCGAAGATTTATTTATAAATATGTGGTTGAAAACCATTTTGTGCATCATATTACTGTGAGTGAAAAAGAGGTGCTGAAGATGCTAGGAAAAGCAAAATAAATGAGCTTCAATTTTTCCCCTAAGTTGAGCAAAGAAATCAGAACCTTCTCAAGTTCCCAAGTAAATTTCCACATGTTGACTCTGTGTGTGGAGTGTTTTATCTCTGATGTTGGTAACCTAATGGCAAACATCATAAAAGCTGTATGAAAAAAATAAAAATAAAATCGTTGGCAGAGCATATGCAGTCACCCAGAGCAACAGAGGGGATTGTTCTAGAACAAGTGACAAAGTTTCTCTTGGTATATACTGATTTGTCACTTCCCTTGGGAAATAAATGCGTCAATGCATTTGCTGCCTTATGTGTAATAAAATAGCCTTCCAGCCAAAGAAACAAATAAGTGCTTCCCTCCTCCTTCCCTCTCCACATAATAAGGAAAACTGGAGTCATACTTTTTGTCTCCGAGCAATCCCTCAAATAAGAAGCAGTGTCCTGTAATTTGATTCAGTTAAGCACTAACCTCCATTCCATTATTCAGGAATGTCAAATCTAAGCTTATGGGAGAAGGCTTTTGAGAGGAGTGTTTTTAGTGGGCACAGTTTATCTTGATTTCACATGCAAAGTGAGAAAAAACGAGGCACAGTGAATCTGAAGTCAGTGTATAACCTGTGTGTGTGGGTTTGCACCTCTTGAGGTGTGCAGGGACCATACAACAGGGTGCAGTCATATACTAGCAGAGGGTGCATTTGATGACTTCTCGCTGCAGAGAGCATTCCTTGGGTGTCCACCAAACCTACAAATTCAGCTTTACATTCCTACATGATCCTCTGTAGTGGAGACTACAGAACAGCTGGACTGATTTGCCCTCTGCTTGGTCCAGGCCATCTATCTCTTGCACTTTAGTATTCCTAGAATGGAGGAATTTAAGCAAAGATGGTTTGTGACTTTCTCAGTACTGCAACATTGAGTTTCCATCTGTTTTACTCCTGTAAAAGAATGCATATTAGCGCTACCCCAATGAATTTAGCTAACTGTGAGTTCAGCCTGGTTCTTCAGGTGTGCTTTATGGGAAGAGCCCAGCTGTGCTGGACTACTGTAGATTGTTTCCATATTGCTCTGTTTAAGGAAACTTTTGGTGGAATTTGGTGGATGTGGGTTGAGTAAAACACAGTATTTTTTTTCATTTTAATCTGGGGGGGAAGGGTTCAGTTATTGGCAGTGTTAAAAAAAGTATGTAATAAAAATTGGTCTCAAAAGTTGTATTCTCTAGCAAACATTTGTTATGAAGGATCAAGCTGAGTTTCAAAAGCTTTTTATTTTACAAGACAATACTGTATTGATCAGAAAAGTGTAACTAGCAGCCATTTTCTTGTATGCTTAGATTAAAAAGTCAAACTGGAAGAGGAGAGAACTGTTCTGTTTAGTGCCAGTCATTAATCTTTACGTTTCCTTTTATTGTTGATTTTTGTTTGCTTTGTTCTTTGTTTTGGTTTTGTAATTTAGTTCTGTTCCTTTTTGGAAATTTAGTTCAGTTATTTTGTAAAAGTAAAGATAGGGAAAAATAATCGTATGTATCTGTTGTATTCAAGAGATAAATTTTGCCATTCCAGTTATTACTTTTTATTTGACAGTGTCTTAGTTCACAGTGTCACATCTTGAAAGCTCTACAGTCATTTTAGACCTTTGAAATCTCTTCATGAATACTTAATTCTGCATTTGTAGGAGAAGAGTCTGTGCTGGAGAGATCTGTAGTATCGTTCAATCTGTGGCCTCTAGCTCTCAGTGCAGATTGTGCAAGGCAGCAGAATAAATTAGTATTACTTTGAAACAACGTTTGTCCAGTGGAATGTCACCCCTTTAGATCCTTGCACAGAGCATACAAAATAGCACCAGATGCAGACAGTGATGTATGTTCCACTGTGGTTCTCCCAATTATTGTCATGAAGCTCTCTTGCCTGCATTGATGTTTTGTGAGAAGAACAGAGAACAGCGCTGGTTCCAGAATGTATGTGTGTGATGAATGTTATTTATTTTCATTTCTTTCTTGCTCTGTAAAGGAAGTGACTGGGTAAAAGTGAGGTAGATTTATTTTCTTGTGTAGGGAAGATACCAGAGCAGAGGGTAGAGAAAATGTGGCAGCTAAGCCTGAAGAGCCTGAAGTACAGGCAAAGGGCAGGGAGCTGGTAAAAAGTGCAGGGAGCAGATGTGATGCAGAAATAAAAACTTCTGAGGGATATGGAGGGTACTGTGCAGAGTGTGCTGAAACCCACATCGAGTCATTTGGTCTGAAACCAAGCCTAAGGAGAAAGAATTGCTTTCAAATATATGACTTGGGATGCTGCAAATGGGACATTTTTTACAATCCTGTTTTATTTCTGTTTTACTTAACTGTTTCTGAGATTTCTCTGTTAAAAATAATTATTCTAGTGTTAGTTCACATACAGACTTGCATTAATGATTAAGAACCTGTTGGACAGTTTTGGGTCCTCTTTATCCTGAAAGGAAGTACCATTTCAATATAAGTAAATGTAGTACTTCAAAGGTCTGAATGCCTTTGGCTCTTGTCACAACAGATTGAATTTTTCAGATCAGAAATGCATATTTTTTTTTTTTTTAAGCAACCTCCATGAATTACTTGCTCTGAAAATGAATTCTGTAATTGTTTTGCTATAAGGATCAGGCAGATGTAAATCAGGACTGGCACAGCGTCTACCCTAGATTTTCTTCCTTTCCTTTCCCTCCTCTTTGTTTTTAATTATTTAAGCGTTTTTTTCCAAAAGGAAAAAAAAAAAAAAACCCAAACCAAAACGAAACCACAAACAACGAAAAACCCCCAAACCACATAGTTAGCATGCAAGGTGCTGCTCTTTATGTATGTTAGAAGCAGTGTCTTGAAGACCCTAATATGCTTCTGGAAAATGTGAAAATAAGCAGTCAGAATTAAAAGGATGTATTATTTTTTTTTTCTGCTTTTTAGTGACTTCCAACAGAATTAACTTCTTTGAGCTACTCGTGTATGGCATCCTTAATGTACTGAATGCCATGCTGTTCAGACAAAGCAGAACCAATAATAAAACAATTCAATTAGACAAGACACTTAACCACTTTACCCTTAAGTGTAAGTTGATACTTGAACTGAACTCAGTGGAATTTTCCCACTGAGCTCAGTTATGCTGGAATAGATAAAATGTCACTGGTTTGTGTACATGTCTTCTTAAAAGTGAAGGGGTTTGGCACATGCCACAGCAATTCTGGCAAACATTCCCTCCCACCCTCTCTTTTGCTTTTGAATTTCCTAAGGGTCCTAATTAATAAAGTTAGCAAAAAAAGCAGTCACAGTCTATTGGCACCCCTAATGGACTTTCATCAGAAAGGAGGCCAGCTCCTTGCCTCTTCTGATCTTCAATTTATTGGCCACAATATCTGATTTGGATCTGAATCCTTTATTTTTTTTTCAAGATTTCTGTAATTATGAATTCCTTGCCAGACAACTCCATTTTTTAAATTTCATACTGAGTTAATGTCTCTACAGTGATGTCGCCTTTTGGGGGAAAAGTCAGGGGCTTTTGCGCATACAGATACTCTCTTGGGCCACAATCAAGTGTCTTCTTAGCTTCAGAACACCTGGGACACACAAAAACTGATACATCTACACAAGATACCTGCTATGCATACCTATGCAATAGAAGTTTCAGGAGCTCAAGTATAACCTTGGAGTTGGCTCTGTAAGAATAACTTGTTTAAAAACCTCTCAGTGTTTAAAAAGAAAACCAAAAAACTTAGTTCTTACTTTAACATTTGTTTGCATAGATTTGAAAGCTTTATAGGGGAGGTAACCTTGACTAATCTTGTTTTACAGATTGGAAAAGAAGGATGCAGCTCTCCTAACTTCACTGAATAAATCCTGTCAGGGCTGTCTATATTAGGTACCATTTATAGGCAATAACATAAAATGAAAGTTGCCTCAATGAAAGTTGCCTGTTCTGGATGAACTATGGACTATTGTTAGTGTTGTGTATTTACAGAGGCTTGTGTCCTTTGACATTTATGCACAGGCATCACAGTTCTTAATAGGTGCATAATGTAACACCAGGAACACAAAATGCAAATTGGCTAGAAATTAATGGGATTTATGGTAAAGATGCTCGCATAGCAGACTTTGGCTCTTGTTCTTGCTTCTTTACCATGGAAAAAGCTGACAGATCTGGGCCTGTTCAGTCTTGAAAAAAGACCAACTGAGAGGGGACCTTACCAATGTCTCCAAGTATCTGAATGGAGAGTGTCAAGAGGATGGAGCCAGCTCAGTGGTACCAACCAACAGAAGAGGCAAAGGTGAGAAACTGATGCACAGGAAATTCCACCTGAATATGAGGAAGAACTTGTTCACTGTGGGAGTGACTGTGCACTGGAACAGATTCTCCAGAGAGGTTTTGGAGTCTCTGTCACTGGAGAATTCAAGAACTGTCTGGACACAATCCTGTGCCATGTGGTCTAGGATGACCCTGCTTGGGCAGAGAGGTTGGACCAGATGACACCCAGTGGTCTCTTCCAACCTCACCCATTCTGTAATTCTGTGAAAGAGGGAAAAAATCCCAGTGTGGAAGATTGGCAGTAATTGATAAGGGTAAAGACTTGTTACCAAAATTCTGGAGGAGTATGAGCCCATGTCTGGGAGCACAAGAAGTCCAAAGCTTAAGTGGTCACAGGGAGATGGGAGGTTCATTTACACTGTAGCATTATTTGAGTAAAAGAGGGAGGAGGTCAGAATGCAGCAGTGACATGGAAAGTAGATCAAATGAAACTGAGAAACAAAAAGCTAAATGGCTAAATGCCACAACTAGTATTTTCCTGGTAAGGCTGTGTGACATTCCTGAATAATTTTAATGTCGACCAGAGTATATGCCATGGTCAAGGTTTTTCATGTAAATTGTTACTAAGTCAATGACAAACTTAAGTTCAGTTACGGTTTTTTTTTTCTATGCAGAAGAAGAACGTACATCAGAGCATTCCCACTCCAAAACCAGGTGGTGAGGAAGTGGCTGCTAGCAAATCGGACAAGAAAGCAGATTTTAATATTGTAGTTGGTCTGGGGTCTGAATGTGAATTGAACAAGTGAAATTTAAGAGTATAAGGTGTAATGCAGCATGCAGCCAAACACCAATGCAGCCCCCTGGGCTGCATCTCTCCAGAGAAAGATCAAGCACTCAGCAGTGGAAGGGAAAGATGATGTACTAAAAGGGAGGCTAAAAAGTGTATCAGTCTAGGCTCTGTTTAACCTCCAGGACCTTCGTGAAGACAAGCAGAGAAAGTAAGGAGTGAAGAAAGAGAACGGGAAATGAAGGATAACTGAATCAAAAGTGGATAAAGGGGAAAATGACAAGGACATGAGTGAGGATGAAGTGGATGGAGGATGGCACAAGGGAGAGAAAGAACCATGTTGTGCTTTGAGAGAAGTGTGGAAGAAGTTTCCTTTTAGAATTTTCCACTCAGCAATATCTAGAGCTCACAATAAACACGTCATTATTTGTACCATTTCTCATAGTACATACTGAAAGATTCACATTTGAGCATCTGGGCTTGAGCCTGCCCTGCTGCAGTGTCTGTCACAGGTAGGGGGTGAAGGTGGGAACCCCCAGAATCTCACCTCTTCCTGGAGCAGGATGGTTTGCCCGGGCTACAGGCATAGCATGGGTGAGGCAGGGCTGGGAACCACACAGGTACTGAGGCTCATGGTGCGTTCTGTGCTGGAGCGACTGGAGTGAGTCAGGGCTCTTCTGGCAGGTGGGTACCAGGGCACTTCTCAGAGGTACCATTCAAAAGTGGAAAGGTAGAAGAAATGGCTGCTAGGTAAGTGGTTCAGAGAGGCCATTCATACCTCTACTCTATCCTGTCTCCTAGCTCAGGAGCTGCCACATATTTAATCATCTTCATTATTTTGCTGCTTTCCACTGGATGGACTTTTTTCTTAATTCTTTTTGAGACAAGGCAAGAACATAGACTATTTAAGGCCACTGTATTTAAAGGCTTTATTTTCATTATTGTTCTCTCTTTTAATACTCTGAATTCTTCAGGCCTTAATAACATTGCTGGGCTTTTTGACTACTGTTGTACATGGAACAAACGGTTTTATTGAACTGTCCAAAATACTTTCTACATCTTTCTTTCTGAATAGGTGCACTTAATTTAGAACCCATTTGTACAGAGGGGGAAATTCATGTTATTTCATGCAGTGTATATTGCCACTTGACTACACTGAATTTTATCTGTTGAGTTTCTTAAATGCATAACTTTATTCAGCTTTTCTGAAGTTCTCCCATGTCTTCTCTAATCTTGAGTAACCTATGCCACTTTGAATGTGAGTTTTAAAGGTTCCATTAATACTCTAAATGGTTTTTAATTTTTTGTGTTGTTTTGGGATTGGCAAGGCAGTATCAGCGGTACATTGAGAATACCTTTGTTCAGCAGAGCTGCAGTAATTACTTCTGTCTCTTGTAGTTTGAAGAAAGTGAAATAAAGTGAAAATACCCATTCATAACAAGAAAATGTAAAGTCAAGTAGGCACAAAGTTTTTAATATTTAATTTTCCACATTATAAAGCAGAGTCTTCTTCTCCGCCTTCCCATAAATGCAGAAATGGATAGGATTAATTAAACATTAAGCCATTATTCTTCCAAAAAGAAAAGTCCTTGCTGGTCATGCTTGATATAATATATTCCCAAGGTGATCTGTCCCCTGTCTGAAGTTTCTCCATCATTGGTTTAAAAAATATTAATAATAAAAGAATAAATATTTTGTTATCATATTACTCTTATATTTTTTTACTAGAGAAAGGGATGTTATTTTGTAAATCTTCCTTAATTAAATAATTGACTGGAGGACTTATTCCATAATGGAAATGTTGTGTGACATTCAGTGCAGGCAGTGATTTAGAAATCAGACAGAGAGTCTGCAGAAGGAAAAAGATTTGTAGGTCCTCAGGCTCTAAGGAAGAAGCCTATTTACTTTCTAGACTGTTTGCCTCCTAGAAAAGGAGAAAGAACAGGGAATGAAACCAACAGAATAGGGCCACTAGCATTTTTAGCTAATGATATGCAGTGTCAAGAAGGTGCTATTTGTATCTGTGAGATATTGCTATGGGCTGACAGAATAAGAAAACGAGAAACATATGAAGTAAACTGAAGAAAGCAAAAAGATTCCATCCAGGAAGAAAATAAATCAGATTTTTTTTTTTTTTTTAATAAAAGCCGTGGTTGGTTAAATTACTTAAAGATTGCATTTTGTAATCTTGAGCATATGAACATAACTATTGCATTGGCTGTATCCTGTCTTCCTTAGTTTATCTTTATTCCTAGCTTTGTTACTTTGCAGAGTGTGCTTAGATTAAGTGGATTGTTCTGGTCTACATTTTAAGCATGATACCACTGAATTAAAATGATAGCTACTGACATATTTCAGCGGATAAATGTAAAAAAGTAAATTGTCTTTATAGACCTACTGAATTAGGTGGTGGTTGAGATGGGGTGGTGAGAGAAGGAGATATATCCATGCAATATATTTCCTGATGTGATATTGGTAAAAAATGAATTGTTGGGAAACTCTCCAGATTTAGGGAGGTGAGAATTTTAAGAAACAGTCTGAGCATTTACCTACTCCCTTTATTGCTCCGTGGAAGCTTGGATGAATTCTGCTGATACTTTAACTCAGACTTTTTCTACTCTCTTTTGGGCAGTAACTCTGCAATTTGTAGCACTGTATTTTAATCTCCCAATGGTATATTTACTATCTCAGATCATGTGTTAGCAGCACAGTGAGTCCCAGAGGAGAAAGGGGAAACCAATCATTATTCAGATGTATAAAACCTTCTCTCAGGCAACATCCACCAGTGTCTGTCTAAAATGAAACCAAAGGATAAGTGGACAAATGATACAAACTTGGTGTGCAAATATGAGTAGGAGAGGAAGTGAAAATGAGACATGGCCCAATCACTGCTGTGACTACAAGAATTCAATCTAGGGTAGGGCCTTTCTAGCTCCCAACTGCCATAACTTTGATTAACCTTGCAGTGTTTCAGCACAGGGTCATGCTATCCTGTTGACACTTTTCCTTTGAGATGTCAGTCACATTTCAATAACTTTCCAGTGTAGGCTTGAAAGTCCTGTCTTTTCATTGACTTAGAATGAGGCAGGTTGCTTATGAATACAGCTTGAAGTGTCACTCAGATATTCTTGCATTGTGGTATCTTTGATTGACTTCTCTGGGGTGGTGAAAAATTCAGGGTATCTGAGATTTGGTGTTTGCTTTTTTCTTTATGCTGTTAACAAGGACAGGAGAGTCCTATCCTGCAGATGTAGTATCTTAACATTACTGTCTGGAGTTTAGGTTCTCACAGCATGAAAAGCGTAAACTCCACTAATGGAAGATAATACGTTAATGATAGCAGAGAAAGCACCATTTTAAGAAAGTGTGTAAAGGAGATTCTTATTGGTTTAGCTTTTAGCTTGTCTGGCTTGTGTAATTCCTAAGGGTTAGGCCCAAAGCCATTTTAAAAGGGCCAGCAAGAAGAAAGAAAAAGCAATTCTGGTTTTTAATGTTTATTATTACCAACATAGACTGTAGCTGGCTTTGTGGAAGTTTCAGTATGTAGTAGAAAGCTATGTCCCAGGACAGTGATTATTCCAAGGCTGTGTCGTTCAATAAACTGATTTATAACATATGATTCCAGTTATAATCCAAGAGTTTCTCCATTTATTTTAAACAAAATAAATATTTCCCTGCTGTAGCCACATGAGATTTATAATCTTGTTTTCAGGAGTGCCCTGGCTCACATAAACGGACTTACTCCCCATCCAATGCTAGCAGAAAATGCAGGGCCAGTGGTGAAGGAGGGGAAAATTCTTTAATATAAAATAGTTCATATCTATTTCATAGTGTTTCATAAATCTGGTTCCCAGGCAGTAGAGGAAAATGAATAAGAAGCATTTTTTTCAAGCTGCTACTATAGCTGTTCTTGCTTGGCTGAATGGAAAGTAGCGTATAAAAACAGCTAGTGCTGGAAACTAGATGTAAAACAATAGCAAACAAAAAACTCTTTAACAAGCATAATCTGTTGTCAGTGAAAGGCAAAGACATTAAATTCGCAACAGTGCTTATTTTTCTATGTGAGTTGTGGAGGAGGCAGTCATGCTGAGATGTGGAAAAGGAAGCAGCGGCTGCATCCGGAGCATTGCCATGCCAAACTCCTGCATGCGTGTCCAAGGCTGAAGCTCGGGTAGATCTGTAGCCATCCATATAGTGCACAGGGAGAGTGCTGCGTCTGGACTGGAACCCGTAGTTTACTGCAATGAGGAGACAGCTATTTAAGCAAGATAATAGAAGGGATGAGGCAGAGTCTTATGGATCATCATGTATAGTTTCAGCAGCACAAGTTAAAAATACCCTGTGATAGCTTGTAGTCCAATGGCTATGGTAACAGAAGTTGGAATACTCTTGAAAAATAATTGAACTGTATTTTTTTACTTTACATCAGTCCTTGAACTACTGGGTAATTGGAACTAATTGTTCTTCCTGCAACCAGGTTTTATTTTTTAAGAGGTACATGTACAGACCTCCATCTTCTACAGGTGCTTGAGAATCTACATAAGATCATACCCTCAGAAAAAGGAGGCAGAAGAACATCTAGCTTATTGATCCTCATGCGGCTAAATCTGCTCTTAGGTACAACTATTGAGCTGTGTTGAAACTGAGGCTCTTCTCCATGTCATCAGAAGTGAGACCTTAAGTGTGTGAAAATATTCAGTGTATGAAGTGTTGTGGCTTGATCTTGGCCAGATGCCTACCCAGCAGCCCTTTCACTCCTCTTCCTTAGCAGGGCAGACAGAAAATAAGATGAAAAAGTTCATGGGTCAAGGTAGGGACTGGGAGACCAGTTATCAGTTACCATCACTGGAAAAATGGGCTTGACTGGGAAAAGATATGGTTTATTAATTTATATGAAAATAATATTTATATTATTTATTTATATTAGCATAGAGATGGATGTTGAAAAATGAAGAAAAACTAAACCAACCAATTCCCCCTCACCAATTTCGCCTTCACCAAGAGATGGAGGAGAATGGGGATATGGATCGGTACCCAACAGCTCTTTTCTGCTGCTCCTTCCTCTTCAGATTTTTGCCTGCTGCAGTGTAGGTCATCTATGGGCTAGAGTCCTTCAGGATAAACTTCCTCTGTCATAGGGTCCTCCACAAGCTGCAGGGATATCTGTGATTCAGCACTAGAGCTCATTCTCCTCGCCTTAGTGTCTGCAGTGCTGTTACTCACTCTTTTTTTTCCCCATTCACTTCTTACTGCCTGTGCCCTTTCTTAAACCTGTTTTCCCTGAGAATCCACCCCTTGGCTTTGGGGCTCAGCCATGGCCTACAGTGGGTTGGCCGGAGCTGTCTGCCAGGGCTGCTCCTCACAGATACTGCCCTGCAGCCCTCCAGGATCAAAGCTTGCCACATACACCTGAGACACCAAGATACAGGACCTGAGAATGGTAGATGGTGTGTGAGTTGACACAGGGTGGGAGCTGGAACGAAGGCAGAGAGTAAATTTATTTCTATTTCCCTTCTTTCTGTATTCTCTAATACTTATCACCTAGAGTTTATGAATCTTAATTAATATTTGCGGAAGCTTTGAGAACTTTGGCAAAATCAGTAAGTTCAAATTTGTCCAAAAATTAGTGCTTTGACAGGAAATTCTACATTCTAATACACATTGCAAGCAGATGTTATATTTTATTATGTGTCCCAATGGTACCAACAGATTAACCACACCAGAAAAGGAGAACCGAGCCACGAAAATGTTACAGATACGTATATGGACTTCAGTCCATCAGATAGCTTGGAAGCACAACTTCTTTAAAGAAAAGCAGATAACATGCATTCATAAATATCCAGATGCCCTTGCTATTAGGTATTTTCTGTGATTATTTAATTTCCATGAGTAGTTACATGCATTTCTTACTACTCTGATACCTCTTCAAAAGTTTTGGAAAACAGTATTACCATGTTTTCCTTGCAAGCAGTTTCTTTTGATTTTTTTATTTGCTTCTTTTTATATAATGTATTGCATCAGTGCAAAAAATGTGTGTGTATGCATACATGTGTATTTTACGTGTGCAGTATAATACATGTAATATAATGAAAGAATTCTTTCAGCAGCAGCATTATGGCCACCACAGTGCTAAGGAGCTCAATAATTGTTCTTTCTGAAACACACTGAACCTCAATATGCTGCAAACTTCATTATTCATTCACCTGTCTTGAAATATAGCAGAGAAATAAGAAAAAAAAAAAATATTTCCCAGTGGAAAATGGGACAGCCACGAGCAAAAAGACAGAAAGCTGACGTGACTGGAGATACCACGCTGTGGGCCTTTGTCTAACTGCTGAGGTCTGTGTATTATCACAAAAAATGGCTGTGGAAAGTCTTTTTAGTTATCTTTCTGAAAGTGTTCAGGAGCAATGTTCTAAAGCTACAGTCTGATTTGTGCTTTAATATCTATTGCCTATTGAACTGCATCTCCTGACCTGGGTGCCTGTATTTTTATGGAGTTACTGAAGAGGTTTAAGGTACATAATCAGGTGGGATCACTCTGGAATCCTGTGAAGGTGCGTAACTTCATTGCTAAGCAAAGTTTCTTGTAGAAGCAAATTATAATACTTCAGGAAGTTGAATTTGCTAGATACTTATGATGTAGGTATAAATAAGCTGGAGTGGAAAGGATCACATTTAGCTAGCTTGGTCAGTTATGTAGTGAATACTAAGTAGAGAAGAAATGAAAGGAGGAATTAGATTTTTTGGTAATAATCTCTGAGTGGGAACATAAATTTGTATTTTCATTTGTTAGTCAGAATTTTTTACCTAACTCTTCAGAATTGTGCAATTTCACCAAGAGCTTTAGCTTATTTCAGGATGAATAAAGATGTTAGAAAGCATCTGGCTGTGTACCCAGTACTTTTTTCTCTTTGCAGCTCTCAGTGTGCTGCTTTTGTTTAAGTCCTTCTTGTTGGGAGATCATTCCACCTGGGAGTGGGTGTACATTCCATATACACCTGGTATAATTAGGCAGTCTTTGCAGGTACTTTGCCAGCAGGGCTCTACTGAGGCTTGCAGGGTAGTGCTGTAGCTACAGGACTGCACAAGCAATGGCAATATGGTATGCATTTCTGGCATAATGACAACAAATTCATCTTAATCACTTTGGAAATAAGTTAATAAAATTATTATGTTTTGGTTTGGTTTTTTTTTCTTTAATTTTTGGTGTAGTGAGTCTACCTGACTATATGTGAGTGCTCTGTGACTGATGGCTATCATCTTTGAGGTGATGAGTCGGGATCATTAGCCTGCTTTTGCAAACACCTCTCATTGCCTCTCTCTTTTGAATGCAGCAATGATAGAGTAGTGAAATGCTACTATTAGGTTAAGCTTTTATGAGTTTTTATCCCACTTTACTTCACCGTAGGTCATATAACTTATGCATGAGTATCTCCCTGCGTGAGTGGGAAACATCATTCTCATTCTCATCAAAAAAGATGGGTCCAGCCCAGCTCGGAATCTCTATCCTAGCCTGTTAGGTGAAGCAGCAACAACTGCTTCAACTTTGTGTGTGAAGCCAGATTTGTTAGACATGATCCAAGAGAGCTTACTAAGGAAACCTATCTAGCAAGCCTTTTTCATGGACTTGGATGGACTAGAGAAGGTACTGAGCCCTGAGAAGGCAAGGAAACTGATTTTGTGCCTGCATCAGGTGTATGACTGAGTTAGAGAAGCTTCATGGTCACTGCACAACCTCTGAGCTTCAACAGCAGACTTTGTGAATACTCTTAGCTGGTGTTAATTGAAATGTAATTAGACATGATCTGTTGATGCAGCTCAGCTGTGGTATGTCTAAAGTCACTTGAGAGTGTGAGTAAGCCAACTTAGATAAGCAAAAAGTACTGATTTTAAATAGAAAAAAAAGGGGTTTTTCTAGGTTAGATGTTAAGAGAACTTTTTGAGTGGCAAAGTTGATTAAGCAGAACTGTTTTGTGATGTTGCTATCACTGCAGATCTGGAAGACATGAACTTGTAAACATACTAATTCTTTTCTTATGGGTAGAGGTAACTTGCAGTGGTAGGACTGAAAGGCCCACAAGAGAATTTGCTTGCCCTTAGCCATTTAGTAGAATTTACATGGTAAGCCTGTGTTACGACCCACTCTAAAAGATGAGGGGAACCCAAGTTCTTGTTAATAGATCCCTTTGGGGCAGGGTAGAATGAAACAATACTGAATGATCAGTGCTCATAAATATATATATGTAGGGTTTATTTTGGAACAATTTGGTTGCAATGATTTTGGTTATTATTATAAATAGTAATATAGCAATATAAAAGCATAAAAGTAATACTTTAGAAAATGTGTAAGAAAAAGGAAGAAAGGATAAGATTAGATAAGATATTACCACCTGTGGATCTTGGGACTAGACTTGATTGTTGCAATTTTGATTTCTGGTGGTCAAACTGGTGGTTGCAGGCCGGATCCATCATGGGTGGGATGTGGGGGTGGGAGGAAAATCCTCAAAACATAAAGTCCATTGAGTTTATATTATGCATAGACTAGGTGGAAGTGCTCCAGAACCTCCCCTGGGGCTGGGAGTACTACACTGAATGATGTTATACTGGATCATGGGACATTTCAAGAGTCTTTGATACCTTCTAAAGTGTTGCAGCTGCAATTTTAAGTCAGCAGAGTTGAGTCAGTATGGCCCATCTTGGCCTATCAGCAGAGACTGATACCTTCAGGGTACGTGAATGTCCCAGTACTTCCCTGAAGGGGAGTTGTCACAGCTGAGTCACTTGGATAAGGACAAAGAGACAGTAAGTAGTGTGCCTCACAGGATTTGCTTTTGTCCTTATCTGTTTCAACAGCCAGCTGTAGCCTGAGGTGTCAGGGGTGCTTGCCCTCTGCACCTGGGAAGTTACTTTGCACATCAGCAGCTTGTCCCTGATTGTTTGAGTCATCAGCATTCCAGTCTCTCGTATATTCTCAAACATATGTGGATATATTCTTCTCCCCGAGCCTTGTTAACTTCTCCTTAGACCTAGAATAACTGGACAATAGCACTATCTTTAACTTACCTCTAAATTCCTATCACAGTGAATTCCCGTTAGTAGGCATATTTGGGGAGGGGTGGGCTTCCCTGGTTGCAGGTGAGCAGCTGCTTCTTTGCACAGTTTGCTACAGTGGGCAGAAGTCCTCTGACTATCTTAGCTATGTTTAAGCCATTAACCATTCTCGTCTCTCACTGCCTGTTGTGGAAGAGGGAATCTCGTTGTGGTTTCACTAACCCTGCCCTTCATTTGTACGGAGTACTCAGTCCACAGTTTTGTTTACAATCTTTTAGATTTTTTTTTTTTTTTGTTGTTTCCAATCTGTGATAGCGCATGTATTTCCACCCCATATATACATCCTTCATTCTGGCTTCTATTTATTATTTAGATGGTTTCCCTCCAATTCTGAGCTAGTGTGGTTTTGCTAAAATTGTTGTTGCTGGGAAAAAACTGCAAGAACAAGATATGTATTTTGTTTCAGTGCCTTCATTTAATCTTGAGGGCAAATAAAATTATTTGCCTTTGATGTTTAAAAATGTTCAGTATTTTCAGCAGCAGCTATCATTCCTGCGTCTGTATTCTTATGTGCCTCTGGAGAGAAACTGTGAAGTCCCAGAGATGATTCTATCTGGAGCTTCAGTGCCATAGTCACTCCTGGTTTGATTCTTACCATGCATTCACCCTGGGGCAAATACAGTTTTAATTTCAATATTATTTGAGTTTTATTAATTTTGCTTCATTGTATATTTTCACTCTAATTTCATTTGGGCTTTCTTTTCCTACAGAAAAGTTGTGTTGAAACTAGAAAATAAATTAAAAAGAATCAGTGACACACTAGGAGACACACAGCTCAATAACTCATTAAGGTTTAGAGATGCTTATTACATATATTCTCAATTTTCATTCACAACATGCAACGTGCAAATTCCATCTCCCTTTTGACTGTGCACGGTCGGTAAAATGAATTGCATTTTTTCCTTGTGCAGGATGTATTGTCTGTTGAGATCCATGAAAATAAACACAATAAAAATTCTGATGAAATGTTATTGTATAGAGTAAGTGGTTGCTTTAGAAGTCTATTTCAGCTACGTTAATTGTAAAAGCTACAGATTTAATATTTTTTGAGGAAAAAAATTAGGAATTTGTTTGAATTATTCATGTTTTAAAAATGTCCTTTATGACAGTTATTTTCATAACTCCTTTTTACTGCAAGTTTAGCACATACCAAAGCACCCACTGAATTGAGAAATTAGGATAGTTACTATTTTACCTACTTTCATGCTTTCTTTTAAAGATAGCTTCCTTACTGCTAATGTGCATTGTAATGAATATGATGCTTTTCTTCAGTTCATCAGTCTGTAAGATTTTATCCTTCTTAGCATTAGCAGGATAGTTTTCTAATTAAAAGACTTTTAATTATCCTTTCTCTCCAGTGTGGGGAAGACCTAGGAGCCCACATAAATGGTACAGTCTTAATACACCGTGAGGACACTAGTAACAAAATGAACAATATTAAGCCTTTTTCTGGTTTTGGTCTGTAGAGGGGGAGGGTCAGAAACTCAGAACTGTCTCATTATCCTGTCTTCGTTCTGCCTTTTTGGACCGCATGGAAATAATTTGATAAAGGCTGTTGAGTATCTTGAGTGAAAAGAGGGAGTAAGAACTGAGGGACAGGATTTTTCTCTTTGTGGACTCAGGCTGCCTGATGCATGCAGATTAGCCTGGATCTTGGTTCATAGTTCTCACAGTCTGAATCCAACATTTATATTTAGCAGCTAGAATACCCTCCTTGGAAGAATGACTCTAGATCCATATTTATTAATCATCTTTTTAAGAATCTCATTGATGTGATCAAAAAGGGTACTTTGCTTCCAGCTTGACACTCCTATATTACAGTTGCAATGTTTTTGTCCCAGAATACAGACAAATTAATTTCTTGATATATGCCAGGTTATATCGCTCTTTCCTGACCAAATAAACTGATATAAATATGTTGCTTGTACTACACTTGGATGCTGACTCTCGTAAATTGTGGTGACATCCAGAAAATTACTCATTAGGAAGAGGTATTTAGAATAAATGAGCTGTAGATTGAAGAAGAAAATGTGCTATAAATCTCATTTTTTAATGTGTTTGATTTAATTTACAGTTCTGATTCTGGTCCATCTTCATCTGAATATTGCTTTCTTCTTCAGGATTTGGAGCAAAATATAAAGCAGCCTAACAGGATATTGTGAATACGTGGTTACCTTCGACATGCTCTTGGGCTTTAAAGGAGAGTAAGAAAAGATGTTTGCCCTAATAAAGGGATTTTTTGAAATAGAAAAAAAACACTAATTTCTAATGAAAAATTGCTAAACATAAAAAAAAAAAAAAATAATGTACCATATGGCAATTATGCCAAAAGATAGAATTTATTACCAAATAAAACTGTTGGCTTGTGCATTTCACAGTTTCCTCCATTCACAACCAGTGTGTTTTTAGAGGCTTTCTGTAGGGTTAGTTGCCTAGACTTCTGCAAAAACAACAGTTTGTCGTTATTGCAGGAGGTGTTAGGAAATCAAATCCAACTGGAGCACCAAATGAAATTACAGACTCATTTTGTCCCAGCTGCGTGACACATGCCAAGAGCTGATTTTTCAGTGCAGACATTTAAAGAAATGAATACAGAATTCTATTTGTTCTCCTGCTGAACGAATTATCCTTATTGTGTTTTTCATACTTCCACGTGCTATTTAATATTTCAGCAAAGTCATTTTTCCCTTCACTTCAGTGAAAATGCTTTTATGTGTCCTGTTTTTTTCAATAAGTGGTCTTATAATGATAAAAAATAACATATATGAAATTTGAGTTTGATTGCTAAATATTGTTTGTGTGACAGATTAAACTGTCTTTAACTGATTTATTAGTGATAGCTTATGATGACTTATAACAGCTTCATCTGTGACATATCGTTGATGTTGTTTTATGAAATGACATCTTTTCTTAAAAAAAAAATACGGAATTTCAGATTGATTCAGTCACTGGCATTACAGAAAATTCTTGTGAAATTTCTTATGTTCTCTTATCTCAGAGAACCTGCTAATGAATGCTCACATTCTGACATGGGTTTGAATCTTTAAAAAATGTGTTTAATATCCGAACTTCTGTGCCATCAATTTCATTTATTATGTACAGTTTTAATTAGGTCACATTATGGAAAGTATTTCTCCTCTTCTTCCTTCTCCCACCTACTGCAGCTGTTCGTCTATGAAAGTGGATGTTTGCGTTATCACCTCAGATAACACTGGTGCTCTCTAATTGTGAGGCTGAGTTGCAGTTTGCATGCATGTAGCTTGCATACAAATTTTAACATGACGTTTTCAGGGGTTTTTTTGTGCAAGCACCTGCTGAATGAACTTTCTCAGTGTGTTCAGCAGTGCTTACTACATTCAAATTGTATTGCCATAAAGAGGGTGAAGGGATGAATTTGAAGACGTGAGATCGCCTCGCTTCCACTCGGGCATGCAGTTTGACTGTCACAGCTAAGTTGGCCGAGATCCTTGAGACATGAAAGGGAATTCTTCAGCAAGAACAATGATGTTTTTATTTGTCAGTAGGAAAAGATGCGAGGGAACACAATTAAGCTCCATACACTTGTGCTGAATGGCTTGATTCAGCTATGTTCGTTCACTGATATTTCACTCCTGTTCCTGTGATTGGCATGGGGAGGAATACAGGAGAATGGGTCCATAGAAGCTCTCTTCACAAGGGCAACTTTCTTATCTATAACCTGTCAAATTCGCTAAAAGCTAGTGTCAGTGTATTAAACCCTTTCTGAGTGTACTTGTGCAATTTGTTCATCGGTTTGGTTCTGTGAACAGAACACATCCTTGAATGTCTTCTGTCTCCCAGGCCTCTCCTAATTTGCCGTCTTTGGCATTTAATGTCAAGGAAATAGTATAATGTGAATTTGTGAAAAATATTTTCAGCAAGTTCATGCTGATACGGAATTTCCCTGAGAGGCAACATTAATAATGGGTTGGCACAACACATTTGCTGGAGTGGGTTTGATGCCTTGATTGAGTTTCCGTGGTGCGTTTGTTGTTGCTTTGGGGAACGTGTGGATATTGGGTTCAACAGACCATAGAATTTTGAATTAACCTCTCTTTTTCTCTTCATGAATATAATGGCTTCACAATCTGTTCTTGCTTTGGCCTTTTATTTAAGGGAAGAATTGAAGTTTTGATTTAAAACAAAAAAAACCTGCTATTTTTGAGAGCATTGTGAGGAAAAATAAATATGCGTAAGGAAACATTGATTCATAAGGATCTCTTAGACTACTTTCCCCAAAGAGTTTCCTGCACTGATTCTCCATAAAATATTCATTTTAGCCCTACAGTACAAAAGATGAAAACCATTAGCACTAAGTTCAGAATATGGCAGCTCCAGTTTCACCCTTTGTTTAGGAGAAGCCTACAATGGTTTTCAAGAGTTCTGGTAAATGCTGGCAGATGTCTCATTTTAGGTAATTTCTCTTTTTCTGAGAGTTGTAATTAAATAATGTAGTTTTATAGGATGAAGACTGCAAAATAAAAGGTTTTTTTTTTTTTAGTTCTCTGTTGCAGTGCTCAGAGTATGTTCTGCTTGCCTTTTCAGTCAAGGAATTTGCTCTGAGGGTCTCAAAACACCAGAGTAGCAGTCTGATCCTTTCATTATTTCCAAAGCTTTAGAAGTTCTTTTAGTATGTGTGTGTGTGTTTGGCAGAGCTATGCACTTGGATGGGAGAGGGCAGAGCTGCTAATAGAAGATAATGGTGAGAGGCTGTATCTCTATTGCAGGGTGAAAAATGTGCTCAGGTTAACTTAAGGGAAAGTTGCTATAATACCTACTAATGTGGTGATTTGTAAACTGAGGTACAGGGTGAGTATGAAATTCATGTTATTTAATTATGGCATAACTGCTGAAGTACATAATCTTAGCATATTATTTTTACTCCTTAAATTGACATATTGCAAATAAAGAAAAGATAAAATTTATTCTTCAGTATTTTACTATGTTTAATCCCTTTTTGCTTATCAAGGGCCAGGTTCAAGTTATTTTAAATTACTGTCTCCTGTCTTTAGCTCAATCTCACAGCATTTTGGTTGTTGCTCTCACAAGTTTATATCTAAAGTGTTTGTATCTAAGCTTTGAATTCAAAATTAAAAAAAAAAAATCTGTGATATCTTTGATTTTAGTTTAAAGAAAAACTGGTGTGAACAGTTTTCCAAGTTTTAGTTTAACTCTATTTTAACAGAAATCCATTGGCATATTCCTGAATATTCTTTCTACCTAAGTGCTGGGCATGATTACAAAGCTATTTGATACTTTAGTGATTTTTTTCCAGAAATCCTTGTTGAAATTTTTGTGGGTTTTAGCAAGTGAGTTAAATTGGGGAAAATTAAATTAACCTTTGGGACAGCCTGTCTGTATTCCAGACTGGCAGTAAATTATTTGGGTGAAATTTATTTGCTCTAGGAATTAGCTGAACTGATGGTGACCAGAGTTTTAACTGTTTAGAAAATGGTGTTGTAAGACGTGTAGCATGCTTTTTTTTTTCCCCCCTTACTGACAGGTCGAAAAGTGACAGCTTCCCTGCCTTGTTTATAAAACACTACAGCAAGCATAAAAGGGCTTTGCATTGGTTATTGTACACACCAGGATTTTTCCCGGATTTTCTTGTTCTTACTATTTTAGCTCCATTTTTTGTAACATCGAATAAAGTAAGAAAGAGATAAATTTGTCTTTGCAGCAAGACAAGCTTAAAGTAGCATAAGCATGGGGTGAAACTGGAGGAGTAGGGGGCACTGTTGTTTTATTATCAAATGGTTTAATGTTCCTGCTCTATTTGGTCTTGCCTTTGCACCTACCAGCTCCACAAGCTGGACCTAATCTTGCTTGGACCTAATTTTCTGAATGATCAGCACCTGTTACTCTAAGCAGGGCACAGAGAAGTGAGAATCTCAAGAATCCTGTAAAAAGCTGAGAAACATTTCTTTAATACTGTCTTTTCTGCTATTTTTATCTGTAATAGTGAAAAAGGAAAATTTTATAAAAAGTTGTCGTGCTGTTGCCAAGCCCACACCACTGTGTTTGGTAATCCAGCTTCTTGTATGATGCAAAATGTGGGCAGTTTTGGCATCCTAAAAAAATGCTGCTTTTTTGCATGCAAATAGAAGGCACTTGTCACCCTATGGAGCAAAAGTAATCACTGAGGATGAGAGACAAAGCAAGACAATTAACATGCTTGGGTTTTGTCTAAGAGACAACCAATGGCTCAGAATACTGCAGTTCAGGTTTCATGGTGAGGGTCTTTGGGAATGCACCAGAGTAGTGATTTGAAAGATTTATTTATTTATTGCAGTGACAAATGCAATGAAAATGTGTTCAGAGGTTTGCTTTATAGTCAATTGCTTCTTGTAACTGATCCATTTATCAGGTATTTGACTAGGAGGAACTCAGTATAACATTATATTGATGTAGATCAGAGCAGAGCAAAACATGTTGAATTGCACAGGCTTGGCTATGTGGCAGAGCTGAATATAACTGTATCTTAAACATCAGGTATTTTCTTTGATAGGATTTGCCCATCTATTGAACATGATCTATCTGTCACAGTCTTACAGAGCAGCAATTTAGAATGATAAATCTAAGGAAATTGTAGATATATAGAAATAATATAAAGAGATTGCTCATAATTTCCTTGTGTGATTTTGGTCAAGGATACAATAAGAGCTATTCATTGTTTTGTGACGGAATGTTAGAAACTGAGTGTTTTAGAGCATATCTTCGCATTTGCCCTGATCTGGACTATGAAAGACCAATTCATCTGCATAGGATAATGCAACTATACAGTCACGTTTTTTCTTCAGTTGTTTTATTCTCAGGAATAAAAGCTTTCCTGGGAAGTTTCAGCTCTTACAGCCATTAAGAAAATGCTATTAAGAAAAGATCCAGTAAAAGAGTTTGGAACTGGCCACACAGAATTAATTCGCAGTGTGCAGTCCTCATGTTCTATAGTGCGTTCTTTGTGCAACTCTGAGAATTAGGGATGCCATTAAACCCTTTGCTACCACAGGTTCTTCAGTCCTGAGTGAAAGAAATCCTTAATGCGTCATCAAACTTGCTTTTTCCTGGGTTAAAAATGAACCATTTTGCCCCATTCAGGAAATACCCCAGCATTTTCTCCACCCTTGGTGGCACATTTCTTCTTCTTCATGGCTCAATATGTTGGATAGGGAATCTGAGCACAATGATAAATCTGGAATCCAGTGTGCGTTCCTACCTGTGTCAGAAGTCTCCATGTCACATGCATTGGATTTATAGTTATGTTTTTTTCTGAATAGTACTTTCTAATTTTGGAGTAATGAATATTCAAGCCATGTTTTAGATATGGCTGTCCTATTATACAGAATCCCTTTTCTTGCAACAATTTTTCTTTAATGTAAGATTTGCATGGTACTCCCCTCTGAATGTTTCAAATATGTAAAAATAAGAAGATAGAAAATTACAGGACAGAAATTGACTTTTTTTAAGCCTTTCTTACCAAGGAGGACATTGCAATAAAAATTATGGAGCATATATATAAAATACTGTTGTCTACTTGTAAAATGTTTGAAATAGTCTGAAAATAGATACTACACACTTAAATTAAAAATCAAGAATGTGTTGGTAACCTATAATAAAAAATACTGAACTCAATTGGAAAAGCAAAAAATAACACAAATTTTGGTTTATGCAATTAGCGTTCTGAAATGATGCTCTGTACCACACATCTATATGCCTGCACAAATATGTATCCATTACTTATGTGGTTATTATAATACAGGACTAATGATGAGAACGTGAAGCCAGAAAGGACAGGTTACACACACACAAAAGGTTATTTTGTAGCTGGCCTCACTGGCGTGACTGACTTAGCTATGGCATGTTTTGTGATCAACTTGCCTGAGAATAGCAGCAACTTGTCCAAGGGTTGTGTTTTTGTTTTCTTTTTGTATGTCAGAGAAAGCAGCCTTAATTAAGATTTGTGTGATGACTATAGCTGAATTTTTCTTCATTTAGTCAAAGCCTTTAAATTTCTTAATAGTGCTGTTTATAGTATGCTAATTTGAGTTAATTGTACTGCACTAGATGAGACACTGATTTAGAAATGCTTGTAATAGTCCAATTTTGAGTGGAAAGAGACCCTTTCTTGTTTTATTCTTGTAGGCAAGTATTGTGTGCTCTGACCTGCAATTCATGTAATAAATCATTTTTAACACTTGCACAGGTGTCCTTTTGAGTTTAAATATGTTTTCCATTCATTTTATCTGCTATAATTTTTTTTTCTGATGTATGGCTCATTATTACATCATTCTGTGTGCAAGTATTTTTATAAGATCAGTTTTTGCAGACATTTCGACTTTCATAGCCGAATTTCCTATACTCATTTTTGAGTTTTGTATTCAAACTGTATTCATGAGCTTTAAAAAACCATATTCGAATCACTCTTGCAATTTTTCAGTGGAATTTGAATCTGTCTGAATCTGATTTATTCTCCAGTCTGAAAACAAATGGTCTGATCAAGTAATGGTTGAGAAAGTAGCAAAGAATTCTAGAGTTCTATAATTTCAGATATAGATAGCTACCTATGGCATTACAGAGGTGAGGACTTGACTTTGCAGAAATGATTTATAGTAGTTCTTAAATGTACAGCTAGTATTTCTGGTAGACTGTGTGAAAAAGAATTCAAGAATTTCTCTTCAAAGAAGTTTTTTTTTCCTTCTGTTCAAACTGAAAAAAAAATGAGGAAAATAATATGGTTGATGATCCAGTTCCTTCCAAAGCAGGATTAACTATACCTAGGTTATTCCTGACAGGTATTTGTTTCTTAAAGACACCCAACTGTGGGAACTCCAAGGCTTGCTTGACAATCTGTTTTAGTGTTGCAGTAATTTTTCTAAGTGTTAGGAATATTTTCAGCATCTTGGTACAACTTAATTTCTCTAGTTCTTTATCACAGACAAGACATTCCTTTTTAGATCTACCTTTTTTACATTAAAAGATTGCTATCGCCTTTATCTTCAGCCTCCTCTTCTTTAAGCTTTTACAATCACGTGTTATTAAATCTCAAATCTTTCCTTGTTGGTCAGACTCATGATAGTTTTCCTTTTGACTTTTCCATATTCATTTCTATCTCTTTGAGCTGCCCCAAACAGGGCAGAAACAATCCATCTCAAGTTTTCCCCAAAACTGGGGCAAAGCAGAAGATTTATCTTTTGTACCCTGCAGGTACTTTTCAGTTTTACATATCCAAGGTGTTTCATGCAATGGGAACGGCACTTTGGATTTATTTCCAGATTGATTGAGATTAGCTCTCTAGATCCTTCTCTGAGAAACTTCTACTTACACAATTGTGGTATCTAGATTTGCTCCCGCCCTTCAGAAATTTGTGTTCTGGCTGACCTTTCAACACATTGGCAGGTCCAATGCTTGTATGTAGTCTTTAAATGCAATGAGTAGACTCTCTTCATGACTCTTTTGTTAAAATTTGAAACAAGCCTGTTAGAGAAAAAAAATTTAAAAGATCATTTTAAGCAGTAGTGTAATCATGATTACACTTTGTGTACAGTTGCCTAATCAGTTTTGAACCCACACAATATTAGTAGCAGTTAGAAAAATTTTCTTTTTTTGTATGCGTGAGGATTTTCTATGAGGCAAAGGGTACGTACATAAATGACCTTGCCCGCAACTCACCTCTCCACAAGGCCTCTTACCGTTTTGTGGAGATATTGAATTCTGATGACTAGATTTGTTCTTAAATGATTGACTAATTCTGAATTAATTGATTTTTGACCATTCTTATGTCCTTTTCATATTTACTGCTGCTTACAGATCATGTTGCTTATTTGTTCCAGAGCTTTTCTAGGACTTAACAGGTGACCAAAAAAAAAAAGTTATTTCTAAATTTCTAATTTTTTGAAAGATGAATATTATGTTTTCACTTTTTCCATTTCATTGATACCTCGTGTGTCCTTCCCAGATTGCATTTCTGGTGGCAACATGATTCTGAGATGGCTTTACCAATTCTCTAAGTACTTTAGGAGCAAGTTCATCAGGCCCATCTGCTCTGAAAACTAATTTACTTAAGTACTCTATAACCTTTTCTGTCTGTATTTTTTAATTGAAATCATTCTTTTGTTGTTTGTATTAATTATGCTAGTCACCTTCTCATTGTTGACCTTTTTAATTAAAACTAATGCAAAGAAGACATTAAATGCTTTGGCTTTCACATCCGTCAGTAACTTTTTTTACTCTATTGGATAGCAGAACAACACTTTTCTTTGTCCTCCTCTTAGTCACTTTGAATAGATTCAGTTTGATTAGTGCAGGACGCAGATATTTAATTACGTTTTGTCCTCCCAGTAGGCTAGTTTAAATTTCCACAGAAGGGATTTCTTTTTCATTGACCTTCCTGTATTCATGTTCATGCCAAAAGTTGAATTGCTGATATTCCTGGAAAGTCTTATACCAGTAAATACACATTATTTAAACTAAGGAGAAAAAAAAAAAGGGAAAAAAGCATTCAAGCCTAAACCAGGAAAAGTCAAACTGAAGAGACTTGACAGTTTTGTTTGCTGAGTGACACATTCAGCCCCTCATTATTCACACACAATAGAAGTGAACACTTCAGCAATTGGAAATCACTTTGGCATCATCAGTCAGTCAGAGGATTTGATGGTGTGAATGTTCCTGATTCTCTAGTCTACTAAAAGGGGATCTTTTATATTCTGGAATAGTTTTATTACATTTAGAAATTTTCAGTCTTATCTGTTCTACCACAAGACATGAAAGTATCCTGAAGCATGATATTAACATGGACATGTTAAAATTAATCTAACAAGGATAACAATAGCATCACAATCTTACCTCTTTCAGAATTAACTTAAACTTATTCCTTTTGACTTGCTTAAATTCCATTTTTTTTTTTTTTTAATGTAATCCCTTTAGGTTTACTCTTGCTGCAGTTTTAAAATATAAATGCTTAGCAGATATTCTCCCTGGGACAGGACACATGGGAATGGCTGAAGATGGTTTAAAGCAGTTAAGAGGGGACACATAGGGAATTTTCACTAAATGAATCCTTTAAAATTTTCTCCAGCGTCTGAAGCAGAATAAGGTTTTACCATTTTATGTGCAATTTGCAGGCTACCTATGAGCCAAAGAACGGGAATGTTGACAAACGAGAATTTAGTTCTGAATATACTATTGTCTTCATGTGGGACAAGAGCGTTGAATGTGATGATAAAGACTATCTACTGCTACTCATATTTACTACTAGTCACTGAGAGGAGAAGATATCTGGCTGCGGAAGACTGAGATTTACAGTGCTGAAAATATATTAAATCTGCATTAGGAACTTCAAGGAAGACTCCAGAGGTGGTGGAGAGGTTTGGCTTTTGGTGTGTGTATAGCAAGGAAACAATGTGAAAGAATGTATTTGAGAGTTAAGCTGAATCTTTCTACTTACAATATACGTTCTTCAGGATGAATTTATCATGACTTTTATTGGATACGTAAGTAAAAGAACATAGAGCATCAGAAACTCTTGTAAAATGCTCTATGTTTTGTAACTAGACAACTTAGAAGAAAAATTTACTTGTTATAATACAGATTGTCAGTGATGCCAATGCTGTTAGTGTACTATAAGCATACATTTTGCTAAACCTGTGATAACTAAACATCATGGCAAAGAGTTCTTAATTATTTTTCAGGTTTCAATAGACTAAAATGTAGCTACAGTATTTTCTAAGGAATAGAAAATGTAAGATTTTAGAGTGACTGTAAATTTAGTCATTTTGTTTATGAAAAACTATCTTTAAATCAGCAGTATCTAAATAGCATAAGGTTATTGCCAGCAGACAGAGCTTTTAAATTTATTTTTTAATTTTGTTGTTTGAATCCCATGAATTGCTTGCTGTTGCTTGGTTGGGTATGTCAGGTGCTAACTTGCTGTAGGCAGCACAGCGAGTGAAACCAGTGAAATGCTGTTACAGCCTTGGGCACCTAAAATCCATGCTGTTTGTTAGCATCATCAGACAGGTAATTCTGAGCGTAGATAATAGTAACTTATCACAGTCTCACATAGCACAAGGATGAAATCAGTCTCCCCAAGCTAAACCTGAAAGAGCTGACAACATATGCTAGAGTATGTAGTCTGTAGCTTTCATTGTCCTATTAATTGAATACTGTTTTGACTAGCATACAATTACAGGCAAACAAAGCAAAAAAAGACCCAAACCAAAACAAAACCTCAAGCAACTAATAACTATTTTATGACTTCATATTTCAGGAAACATACTGTATTAAGCCTTCCATTGGTGTCATATTTACAAAATTCTTTTACCATCTTCCAGACAATGTATGATCTTTCCTTATGATAACTGAAAACAACCTACCTAAAGAAGGTCACAGATTTCATTGTTCATTTGGGGGCAGCGTACCATGAGAAGACTTTTTGCACATCCTCCATTCTTCTTAAACCTTGCATGTGTCTTTATTAGGCTGTGTGTCATTACCGATGACACTCTTTTACATTTATCTGTTTTTTAAATTGCAGGTTTGTGCAAATAGGTAAAATTTAGTTAATGCTGAAACTTGGTGCAGAGAGCATGCTTTGGAGTCAGCCTAATTCTTGCAGTAGAACTTGATCCGAAAATTACTTGGCAATCAAAATAAAATCTAAGATTTTCAAGGGATAAGTAACTATCCAGTATGTACCACAGTACATGTGCAAACATTGTTCTCTGACTCAAACACATTAATTTCAATAAACAATTTTCCTCCACAATATAATTACATTTTCCTGTCTTATTCTACCTGTTTGTCAACCCTAAGCTCTAGGTATTATTGTTAATAATAATTCTGTATGCATGAATGCATTGAGAAACCTCTAATTTCGAATTTTTCACTTTTAAAAAGGAAATGGTTGAAGATAAGACCAAAAAACTATGAAAAACTACGACACAAACCTCCCATTTTGTTTTGCGCAGTAATTTGTTCTTGATAATGCCATGTTGAAGATAGTTGTTATGGCCAGATTTTTACAAAGAAAATGAAATAAACCCAACCAGTTCTTTGGTTCTTTTTGGTCACATTTAGAGAGAGGCAACTTAGTGATTTAGCTGTAGTCTGGACACTGGGAGGAATCCATCTAGGCCATAGTATCAGGATCACAATATTTGCTCTGTATTTTTAAGAAGGACTGAAATGGTTGCAATCCTTCTCCACCTACACTCACAGGGTGTTCATCTAACACCCATTCCCACACCAGTTACATTCCAATAGGTTTCTTTTTTTTTAATATAACAGATTGTGTTCTTTGCTTTAAGAGTCTTTCATGTTTCTTTTGTCTCAGTTTGATATTGTAACTTTCCAATGTAATTCTGAGAAAGAAATAAAATAAACCAAACTGTACGCACAATTACTATTACAGTAGATATTGAACATGCTATGTCTGGAATTATCAGTGCATAAATCATCATCTTAAGAAGATTTCCTCGTCATCAGCTAGAATTCAGTGAAGTGAACCTCAGCCCTTTAAAGTGTTAAGACCTACTGATCATGTTAAAAAATCCTTCCTCTTATTGATTTTATTTTTCTTGGAGAAAAATAGTGATAAAAATGGATCCTAGAATAAATTTAATTTGTAAGTTTTTCTGTCTACTGCATAAACACATAATTTTTTAACTCTTAAAAAGTTAGTGGTCTTATTCATTTTACTGAAAGAGAAAAATGTTCTGTAAAGTTGCAGTTAAGTCTCTGGTATAACGGTATTTTTAGAGCGGTAAAAAGACAGCTCAATGAATCGTAAACGAGAGAACATTTCCTTCTTTGTGTGTTGATGCAGAGGACTCATTAAATCTCCTATCAAGCTTGCAGGCACTGCAGAAGGACAGACGTTTCAGAGATCTCCAACCTCTTAGGAACTTTGGAGGTTAATGAACCATCCCATAGTTACTATTTTGTGTTTTATCAGGGGTTTGCTCTGGGCTTTTATTTGATTTTCAGATTGTAGTGTAATCTTCTATGTGTGAGCGCTGGATGACATCAGCTCTAGAAATGCTGTGTTTTTCAGTACTGATGGGCTATATCAAAATATTTAAATGCTCTTTGAGACTTTTATGATTCTTCAAGCATCCTAACATCATTAGACATTTCAGTCAAGAATCAATAGGGTTTTGTGGAGTTCTTCAGAGAGCCAAGAACACTTTGGCCAGGGTGAAGTCTGTAGCACTATGATCTGCCAGGTGTACTGGGACCTCCAAATATTCTAGTTTCTAGTCATAGTATAAATAATGATTCATCTCCTTCAGAGCCCCCAGCCTGACTTAGGTCCCATGCTTGTCTCAAAAGTGCCCTGTTTGAGGTGTTTTGATGTCAGGATGAAGGGTAACCAGTTAGTATGAAAGGAGGTCATTAATGCCTCCACTTCCTTTCCATTGTCCTTGGCAGCCTGGAGAGCCCAGTGGGGGAGGATTGCCTCAAATCTAGAGAAGTAAATAGAAAACAAGAAGAAGGGGAAGAAAAGGGCACCAAAAACTGTATTGTGGTATTGCTGAAGGATCAGAATTGAATATTTTTTATGGTGTTGGGGCTCTTTCATTGTAGGTACTCTAATGTTTGTTTCTCCAAGACAAAGTTGTTAAAAAAAAAAACAAAACCAAGATGCTTTTCTACGGAATCTTCTAAGGCCACCACAATATCGTTCTAACTAAAGCTTCCATTGTTCTAACTAAAGCTTCTATTAAGGAAGTTTATGAGAAGATATTTAAACATCTGGCAAATGTGAAGCCACCTCCTCTAAAGTGAACTAAGAGCACCACTACAGTCATTGGTGTTACACCCCTAA
Organism: Eulacestoma nigropectus; assembly: GCA_013397775.1. Taxonomy (NCBI): domain Eukaryota; kingdom Metazoa; phylum Chordata; class Aves; order Passeriformes; genus Eulacestoma; species Eulacestoma nigropectus. The sequence continues at coordinate 1,197,376 of VZTE01005062.1, read as the reverse complement.
TGTAGTTTGATTTATCCGTCATTTTCATGTAGACCCATAAAGCACAACAGTAACATCACCATTAGAAACAATGATTTGTCTTGCCCGTGTTAAGTGTTTGAACTAGCAAGTCCATGTCAGGAGAAAGGAAATTTCATTCTTTAGACAAAACACTTAGAAGTCAGTAGCAAATTTTCCATCTCCTTTGAGTTTTTGATCAGAAACTCGGGGTCGATTCTCTTCAGGTAGAAGCATCCTTTTGGAGAATTTCAAACAAAACTCAGAACTATTCCTCTTCACATATTCTCTCTCATACTCTGCTGAAGTCTGTCCTTTATTTGGAGACTTATAATCAAGACTCTTATCTTAGTAGTTTTGATTACTTAAACAAAATGAAAAAAACAAAACAACTATGCTTTTTCTGAAAACAGATCTATCTTTTGAGGTAAAATGTATACTGGAGCTCATTATCTTTGAAACCTAAGTAAGAAGTTGAATGAGAGTCAGTTGAGTAAACGTTTTTTCTTGTGTGGGGGAGGGGATTAAGGCAGTAAGGAACTAAAAAGACATTTGTTTTATAGCAATCAGGCCTTCTTGTGCTGACATGCAGTGTTTTTCCACTCCAGTTGACATGGTTAGACATCCTCCGACATCCTGGGGGATGTAAATCAGAGACTGAGAATTTTAGACTTTTTGCTCTCTGGAGAAATGTACCTAATATTTTAATGTTGTTTATCTTTCCCAACCGTACATTTGCTTAGATGCATGCAGGTTTAAAAATATGTAAATATATATCCCTACTCAAATCTCCAGAAGACAAAAAATTTTGGTCTGTGTGTCTTGTTAACATTTTCCTATACATTTTCCAGAGGTGTACTAGGAACAGCCTGCTGTACAGCTGTTCTCCTCCGGCTGAACAGGTTCATAGGGAATGAAGAGCTTAGAGCAATTTGTAGGCAATGAAGCAAAAAGAAAAATCCACAAAGAAGCAGCTGATGTTAGCAGCTTTTAAAGAGAATAAAAGGAAAGGGAAAGAATAGGGAGCCAAAGGTAGAACAGAGGGAGAGAACACGATTTTGGGAGAAATCTGAATTACTGTTTTTCAAAACCAAGGAGAAGCTACGGTGCTTACTTTTATAAGCCATACTTTATCCTTTCATGCTTTTACTGCCTGCTGAACAATATCTGTGCTTACCATACGCAGACATTAAGCCAGTGCTTTACCTTTGTTGCACAAATAGCTGGGAGCTTGAGGCTAGCAGCCAAAATTTTGTGTTAGAGCTTTGTCACCGACACACCTAGGACTAGTCAGGAAGGTGTTTAGGGCATGTTAAATTTTAAGCACGTGTTTAAATCTCACTACTTGCCATAACACTTGTCTGGAATGAAACCTGCATATTAAATTCTGCAAACCAATCTTGCAGTGCCTGTTCCCTTATTTGTAAGCCAGGAATAATAATGCTTAATTCCTATGTGTGTTTTGTAGCTTAATTCAGGGCATTTATACACCACTCTAAGCAAAAGTCTTAACATGAAAGAATTGTGGTCCATTACTGTATTTCATTAGCATTCATAGGAATTTTTGTATATGTAGTTCAAAGAGATATACATCTAAGTTTTCATGGCATTACACAATAGAAAATTTTAAAGGAAAGACTGTCTGTATTAATTGTCATTAAATCAATATAAAAGAGTCAAGTTCAACTCCTTAGCTCAAACATCACATGGGGTTTACTTTCAAGAGGTCTTTTAGTGACTTATTTATTTATTTATTTACTCTCATACAAAGTTAGTTTGAGATATTCACAGTCAAAACTCTAAAGCAATATAGTTTATTCACTTTCCAGAGGAACATTTGAAGCAAAGAAAGCAGTGATGAGGTGAAAAAAACTATGAACAAGGTATAAAAGCAGCTTTGAGAACACTAGATATTTTTATTTAGATGTTTTCATACAGACATTATTTAGAAAGAAAATAAATACTTCATGATGTACAGATAATCAGATAAATCTTTAAAGAAAAAAAAAAAGTGAGAGAATAACTAAAACCATTTAAAAATGTTGTGTCTGCTGTATTTTTTAAAACATGTTAGTGATTTTAAATTCCCCGTAAGAGTACATCAGAAATTCCTGAGATATGTAATTGACAGGATGCAGTGTCACGGCTCAGAGGGACCCACTGTGGTATTTCATTGGTTCATTTATTGCCTGAGGGTGAGCACAGGCAATAGAACAAAGTGTCAAACTTAGTTTTAACCTTTGGTCTTAGAAGAAGCTAAATTAAGGGTTTAAGTGTATTTTAAGTTATCATCTTTGGACTTGTCTCTCTCCTTCTCTGCTTGCAACTGGCAAACGTGAATGTTGTCCAGTTTTCAGTGTCAGCCTCTTATATTGTGTTCCACATAGACCTGTTGTTTTCACCACAGGTCCCTTCATGCTTTTTCCTCTGCTTTCTGTGACAAGCTGTAGGTTGTGTCAGTTAACTTCAGAGATTCCTGCTAAGGGGAAAATGGTAAAA
>VZTE01005062.1:1162686-1194847 GCA_013397775.1 Eulacestoma nigropectus | reverse complement strand
TAAATTCGAAAATTCCTGATAAGGGGAAAAAGGAAAAAAAAAAAAAAAAAAAAAAAGAGAGAAATATTTCACTTATGAGTGACATTAAAAAAGGACAAAACTAGCATATTTTTTTTAAATGTACACAGGTCGTAGATCAGACAAAGGAGTGTGGCACACATGCTTAGAAAGAGGAATAGACTGTTTTGAAATACTGGAGGAGAAAATGGCAGAATATTCCTTTATTGCAGAAATATTATGAGTGTATGTCAGTAATTGCAATGCTGCTTAAGCTTGATCCTTACTGAGCTTCAGACATAAAACTGTGTAGGTCAGACAGAGGGTAAACCAGGCCAAATCTTGCCTCTGCTCTAGAGAAGGCATGGGGATGTGGGCCAGGAGAGCAGGGAAATTAATTTTACTGTAAATTTGGACTGAAGCTGGAACTGTGTATTTACTCTCACTTTGCTGCCTGCATCGCCTGTCCTCAAAGCCGTCAATCATCAAATAATGCAAAAAGTAATGATGGATGCTGGTGGACTAGGGATCATGGTTCGGATAGTCTTTTCTTCTTCCCAGAGAAATTTTTGTTTCACAGTAAGGTATTAATGTAAGCATGATCATGTCTCTTAAAAATAAAGAAAAAAAAAGAGAGAATAATGTAGAATAAAGTAATGTGGAAAGCATTTTTTTAGCAGCTTTAAGATTTAAGGAAGCAGCTCCAAAAATCCATTATTGTAAGCCAAGGAGACCTCTGCTCTGTTGGGTAAATATATGTATATATGATCCTCTTATGAATTTGACATTAGAAATTACTGAAGGTGCTCATAGCACTAAGGCTGTGATAATACACATTATACTACTGCTAATTGTTTAATTCAAGTTCATATTCTAGAGTTCAGATTATTTATTTTATTTTTCTTGTCTGAGAGCTGTTTCGGAGTGGTGAATGATGGAAAGTGCTGAACTCTCTCCTCATAGATGCTGATGTCATTAAGTGTCCTAACCTTTGCCCCATAAACATAATTCTGCCTGTAGTTTGGTTTGAATAAAGCCAGCTCAGCAGCAAAGACAATTATTTTGAGAGGAGTTTTATGTTACAGCTCTGTATTTCACTACCGAGAGTTTTTTGTGTTTAGTGACTCCATCTTGGGAATCTACCTAATATCTTGGCTACAATGACCTTTGTGTTTATAATGTTTCATCAATTTCCAAGCAGTCAGTTGGAGGTGAATGCTGTACTATTAATATATTGGTCATCCATTCACGTGACCGGAACATAATTTCCTTAACCCCCCTGGTCCCTTTCCCTTTTAAGCTTTTCTGTAATGCATTTTGTTGAAATCTAGAAGAAGTTTTAGGTCCATTGCTTTTCAGACAGGTAAGGGGTTTTATGATTTTAGGCTTCTATTTTAAATATATCAGTTTGCACTTTTTGTTGTTGTACACAATTTCTCCCACGCTAGAAGTTTGAACGTGTATCTGTTGGTTACATCATTGTGTCAGTGTTTCATCCTCATTACTAAAACAGTAATATAGTATTCTTTCTTTCTTAAAAGCTTTTCAGCCAGAGATCTGAGAGTACTTTGTAAAGGAATTCAGTAGCTAGCCACAGTTTACATGTTGGGAAAGTGAGGTACAGGAATTGCCTCAAATTAAACTTAGAAAGCTAAGATAGAACTGGACACTGAGGCCACATTCATTACCCTCCACTGCTTCCAAAAGAGTGTGGTTACCCCGCTCCCATGTAGATAAAGAAACAAACACTTCTTAAATGTATGAGCAACCTTTCAATCTCATTCCTCGATCTATTTTTTTTTGCTCAGTAAGATAGCGTATTCTTGCTTATTTCTAAGGAAATTGACGGTGGATTTTTTCTAAAAAAGATATTTGGATAGTTTTCTCCAAATATTAGTACACTCAGTTTAAATTAAAACAATTTATATTAAAACTTTATGTTCAAAATGCCTCTACTCGGGAATAACCAGTTTTAACTTTGTTTTTCTTTTGGGCCTGGCTTTTTGCTACTTTAACAAAGTAAGGATGAACTGGAATAAGGCCGTCATTATGCAGGGCTGTCTGATATTGTTCCTCATTTATTGTCTAAATAGCATTTTACAGGACAAAAAGAAAAAAAATTGAGAACATTTTAATATCTTCTGCAAAACCTTACACACCTCCTTTTATTGTGATAGTTCTTCTAAAACATTATTTCAAATAACTAATCCTTTAAAAACAAGACCACTTCATACGAAGTAAAAAAGTCAGCCAGTTTACTAGTGACATTTAAATGGATTAGTGCCATGTTTTCCCTGTGGTGTTTTCTGATAGTCAAAGTTTAACAAGAAAATAAATTCCAGAACATAGTCCGTGTTTTAAACGGAATAAGTTTTTGGTAATAATTTACTGAAACTACATTTGGTTCACTGAAAGCTTATTTACATGGTCATGTTCATGAGAATTAATCTATAAAAACGAATTTAAAGTGGATTATTTAAACCTAATTAAGTCCTTGTATAGATGTTCATTCAGAATAAAAATTGCCTTGATTTGGTTTAACTTAACTCCCTTCCAAATGAATTACGACTACCAGAGATTTAACATAGTTTAAATAATCCACTTTAAGAACTAAATACAGAATAATTTTGCTGCATGCTTTGGTATAGACAATATCTCTGGGAGAAATCTATCTGTCTGACCCTTTCCCAGATGTCAGCATAGGTGTAGACAATAACTGAATTTAGGAGGTAGTCTGAAGTCTTGCAAAGTGTGTTAAATCACTTTGAATTTGGAAGTGATCTTTTGGGAGAGGGCAGGACACAGACCTATAAACTGTTTAACAGGTAGGAATTTAGCACTGGAGGGAGATAATATCTTGGTACCTGCTTCTATAAACGCGGGAAAAGTCTAGTCTTTAACTTTTAGGCTAACTTTTGTTGAGATAATCGTGACCCCCTCCCCTGGGAAGGAATAAATTGGATAGGATCATCCTCTGTGGGCGGTAGAAAGTTGGAACTTGGCTGATAATTATAATTGTTTGTCATTTGTTTCGAACATGATAGCTTCCTTATTCTGAAATTTGTATTTGGGTACATTCTGGTAATAATCCTGAATGACCAATAAAGTATTCATAAGGTTCTTTGACTGTGTGTTTTTTAAAAGGATGGCATTTTTTTCAGAAATTTTGAGGATCACCACATAGCACGGTTTGTGAATGACAGACGACTTTAAGCAGACGTAGGACCAGATAGAATCCTACAGGAAAATAAGTCTCATTTGTGCCGTAGCTGTGCTGTACTTGAATGAACATGGAATCTTGGAGGAACATAGAGGCATGGTCCAAATGAAGAGATCTGTCCCATGAGTGAGCTTCTCAGTATTTAAAAATGAAGTCTCTTATGGGCAGGAGAGACTTGCGTTGCAAATTATGGCAGTCATTAGAGTATTCAAGGTAACTTCCTCCTGTCCTAATTTTTCTCTGCCAGTTTTGCAAGATGTTGTATGGTTCCAATACTTTCCCTTCAGTCGTAGCAGATTGCATTTTTTCACAAGACATTTAGGAACCAGCATTATTTGAGGCTAAAATATTTTGAGTGGTAGATTATATCCCCTTACTCAAAACAACGTAATGAATGATGCTTGTGTATGATCTCACCTTGAGAAATTTTCCGGTACATCAAGGATGTTAACAGAACCACTGTAAGGTAAAAATGCTGTAAAGGCTGGGGAGGGGGAAGCTATTTAAAGTTAACAGAAAGACTGATAGTTCTGTGTATACTGAAAATACACAATAATTCCAGATATAGGTGATTTAATTTTCAAAACATCAGAAGCATTATTGTCTTCTTGATTGATTTTTTACATGGCACAGTTTAAAAACTGGGTTTGTGTCTCTCTGCTTGCTTAGTAGAAAACATCAGTGGAGAGAAAACTATTGCTATAACAAGAAGCATCACAGAAGTGCTCATTTCAGCAATACTAACTTTACACACTGATTGTGCTATTGGATTTTGAAAGAAGAGAAAGGAAAAAGAAACTGTGAAATAGTAATAGAAGGAAAGCAACAGAACAATTTTGAGAACTGAGAACTACCTGGTAATATCTTTCACATTTCACCTTTGTTTGAAATACAGCACAGAACCGTAATGAAATCTATTAATGGTGCACAAATGTACTTCTTCACACATACGGATCAACTCTGGAGTAACTGAAAAAAATTATAATGGGGAAAAACAGAGTTAAACTGTGCAAGTGCAGAACTGCAAACATACATTTGACGCTTACAGAAAAGAATCCACTCTGCTGAGGGCTCGTGGCAGTATGAACCAGCAAAATCTGCCTTGCAGTACCTCCTCCCTCACCCCCAGGTTCAAGTCCCCATCCTCTGCTCTGTCTCACCTCTGTGAGCTGTTGCTGCTTGCTAGGTTCACAGATAATAAACCATACCAAAAGTAGTAGGTACTTTTCTTGGGGCTGAGCATGCTAAATATGCTTTCATAGGGGTCAGATGAACTCTGGTACCTGCAGATCAGGAGGAGTGGGAACTGAGCCCAGAGTGAAAGAGCTGAGCCTAGAGTGAAAGAGGAAGGGGAAAAGTGCAGATTAAACTGCTTTTACATACGCTTGAACATTCAGTTCAAAAATATTCAACAAATACAAAAATGTTTGTTGTCTGTATAAGTACATATTTGTATCGTTCTTATGCACTCATGCAGTACATCTGAAGTGATGTATCTGTTTACTTCCCATTCATAACTTTGGAGTTGAAAATGCTTCTTTCCTTGTTTTTTTATGGGGTCTTGTGTTTTTTTATTTTTTTGTTGAGCATCTACAGTAAATATTTCTTGGGTAAATATCTTCTGAAACCTCTGAATTATTAAAGCATAAATTAGATGATTTAAGAGCAGAAAATTGTTTATAGAAGTGCACTTGTCAGTGCTGGGGAGGTAAAAAGAAATAATCCTACTATGCCAGTGTCCCTTGGGAAGACCTTACCTTCCTGATACCATCCATGTTTCTTGTAGTTCAGAACACTTGTTAAGCTGAAAGGGGGGAAGAGAAGTGCATGACATTTATATTTGTTGTAACATAAACCATTTCTTATCTCTCCCCTCAGTCCCTCTCCTCTGCCTCCCTTCTGTCTCCATTTACAACTTCACTATCCTTTCTGCCTACTGGGACCATAACCTTACTGTAATCTTTCTTTTTTTTGCTGCCCTCTGCATATCTAAGGCAATCTTTTTTTCTTTTTTTTCCCTTCAATAGTCTTAAAAAAAAAAAAAAAAAAAAAACAAACCCCCAAACAAACCCACATTTCTTTTAATATGTTTTCTTCTTGTACTTGTTTTTTTCAGCCTAAGTTTTCACCTATCTAATCTCTGCCTCACAAATCCCGCATCAGCCAGCTCATGGGTGTGAAATCACTGGTGACACTGCCATTTCTGTCTGCTAGTTCTAGGGTATGTTCTTGTCATTGGTTCTTTTCTTTTCCTTGAAAGACAATCTGAGAGGTATCTAATTATGCTAGAATGAACTGTTCTTTCAATCTGGACTGGCTTTCAGTAAGCCTGGAAAACATCTCTGTACTATCATCAACTTCTCAACAATTCAGCAGTCATTTTACTCACACTTGTTAACACATTTCATGGTTTTCATCTTAATTAGACATTCGGTGGTGTAGGTTTCTGCTCTCAAATTTCCAAATGAGCCTAAAGAACTTAGTCAGGATTTTTTTGGAAGCATTTCTATCTTGGAAGAGCAGTCCAACTTGCACTTTATCCTATTTAGATTTACAAAGTAAGCATCCTTGTGCTGAAATCCCATGGGTAGCTGGTCTGGATTGGTGCTTTGCAAAGGAGCTGAACACAGAGGCAGCAGTGAGTTTAGCTGCCAGTAATCGTGACCACAGCCAGTTTCATTCAAAACACATTTAGAATACGAAGTGGCGTGTCTTGCTTTTGGAGCATTTGCCCAGGAAGTGACAAACTTGGGAAGATCTGAATGATGCTAAGTTCCTTTATAGGTTTCATCCTGAATTTTGTTACTTTCCTCAGAAGAATCAAAACAACAATATTTGTGTATTTTGCAGAATGTTTTGAGATCGTCTCTTGAAAAGAACTGTTCAAAAAGCTGTACAGGTTTTAAAAGAAGCCTTGAAGAGTCCATAATTTTGCATTAATATTTCTGTGTTAATAGTTTTGAGGTTCAAATTAATGCTGTTATAAATGGCAGCACTTACACAAGCTTTCTATGTTCCTAACTGTGCAGTCACCAAGCAAATGTGGTAGTTAGGTATTTTATGGCAATTCTATGTGGGAGAACAACTGAAAGTATGAAGTTAATGCAGCAAAATTAAGGACCATTAAGCCCCTATATGGAAACTTATTGAAAAGTGGAGTGCTTAAGGGAGGATGAAACTACAAAAAACAAAGGCATTTTATTTCAGAATGAGAGCATCTACATATAGCTTAATGTGCTTTAATTTCTCTGCATTAGCTTCACACTTTTAGTTGATTCTTTTTAGCCATCTCAAATACAGACAGTCCCAAGTGATACTACTTTTTCTCAAACGTATCTCTTTGGAAGCTTTGTCTTTAAAATTTTATATCCTTCTATCCCATTCCATGCAAGTAACCCAAGAAAAATTCTTGTTTAAAAAATGAACAAAAAGACAAAAAATAATATGCATTCTATTGTCAACTGATTAAGACAGCAGACATGACCATCAGAATGAGAAACTTTACCATATTAAAAGAAATATATAAGCTAAAAGAAAATTAATATTTTACGAGTAGAGATTAAAGGCTTGAGGGGAATTTAAAAGTTCATGAATGATGGACACGGGAAAATCACAGAGAACAGAAAATAAAGACCAAGATAATAGTAAAAGATATCACGTACCTGCCCACTAAAACTGAATGTTCAAACCGGACAATTTATGGTTGAAGTGAAAAATACAGATGTTTGTGTGTTTGGCACAGCCCAGTATAAAGAAGTGCATGAAGCTGTTCTATGCCAAAGCTGAGATTTATCCTGTTGCTTCATGCTTGTTCCCAAAACAGTCTTTCTCTTCTTTATTTCTGTGGCGTCTTTTCAGGCTTTACTCATTTTGGAGGGATTCAGCTTGGCTTGGCTGCTTGGTTGTCATTTTATTGTCCCTTAACCAGAATCATCAACTCTATGTAAAGAAATACACAGAACTGCCCGATGAAGTCTCCCACGTTATACTCTATAATCAATAGAAATTTCTTGCTGGTCATTAATATAGCAACTCTGCAGCCTTATAACCATTGCTAAGGTTGCATCACAGACATGAACATTGCTACATCAGTCCACTGGAATCAACACTCATGTTTGTTTTATGCTGTGCCATGCGCTAAAGTAAGTGTCCAAACAGCCATAATGAGGACAGAATACAGTAAGAAACAGATATCAGTATCTCACATAGAAAGCAAGCAGAGTATTTTCTAAGAGTTATTACTTTTGGGAAGGACCAAAGATCTTCTGGTTATTGCTGGTTTGAGATTTTAAAGGACTTTGCTAATGTCACTTTAATGTATTAGAATGCCTTTTTTTTTTTTAATAATAGCCTATACAATTGAGAAGATTAAAAAATTCCAATCTGATGTTGTTACTAGAAAGATTTCTCATCACGTGGTAAAGATACAGTTGACGCAAAGTAGATATATTTATATAATCTGGTAAATTAAAAAAATATTTAATTAAATAGTAACAGTAGACAATGGGGAATAGCAGTTGAAAGCAGTGCAGCATTTCAGTTTGGGGTTGCATAACTAAACTTCAGTGCAGATTTTTACGAAGGTGTCCTGTTACAAGGGCAGAAGCACAACAGTATTCATAGAAAGATGCCAAATGCTTGCATTTGATTCATCATGAGTTACAGTGGACTGCCAGTCCTGGGGCTAGTGCATTTTCTTGTTTACCCATGCATTTTGTTGTTAGACTGTGTAGACTTGCATTCTCCCTTTAGAGAAATCAATGCTTTTGCCCAACCCCACCTTTTTTTTTCCCACTGCCAACCATTTTTCTTGTCAGTTTGCTTCCCCATTGCTGGGTGAGCAGCTTATGAGAAATAAACCACTGAGGCACATCAAACCTTATAAGAAGGCCAGGGCAGTAATTCAGTGGCTGAGTTTTTCCAATCCTTTCTCTTTCAAGTGGCTTGTTTAAAAACAAACAACAGAAACAAAACCTCACAGTGTCTCTTGTTGATATTTAACAAAACTATAGAAAGACCTTTTGCCTTAATAATGCCAGTGACATGCATTTTGTTCATCTTTCTAATTATTTATTTATAGTTGACATGAAAATACTTCCCACTAGACATCACTAACTGCACAAAACCCAGCTGTGTATTTTTTTTTTTTGCGAGATTTCTGGTATTATAACATGATTAAAATAGTACATTAATTATGCATCCTGCTATAAAACTGAATACAGCAGAGGAAATAAATATGTATTAATAATACATTAGTTATTAATCTGTGCACTTGTCATTTGAATGAGATGTAAACTACTTCATGTTCAGTTCATGAAGACCACCACTTACCTGTTTTTTAAGTCCACTTACATCTCACTACTGTGGAAGGATAAGTTTTTGTTAAAAGTCACCATGTGCTAAAAATGAGTCCCAAGCCAAAACCGTTATAATACAAAGCTACAAATTTTACCTGTGAGAAACAGTGGTAGCATAATAACGCAGATTTACCACTAGGCTGGGCCATGTACAGTAAGCTTTTAATCATTAAAAGTGTTAGACACCTTTCTGAAGCAAAAAGATTGATTCTGACTTTCTATTTCTGAGATTCCTTGTACCACTAGAAAGGGAACTTTTCTACTAAAGGGAAGCCAGCTACAGCTTATGGACTTGATGAAAAGTATTGCAGATGTGGATATTTAAAAAACCGTAGGTCTTGTAAAATACATCATTAGATTGGTTTGCTTTAACAGATTATTGTAAGGTTGTGTGTGGATATGTCAGATGTGAAGATGTTACGCCTACTAAGTAGTAACCAAGGGGTTCCTTAATCTTTACACATCAAGCTGTCATTAAGTTAAAGGACAGAGTCAGTAGATGAAGAAGTAAAGCAGGAGCCGATTAGCTGCAGCAAACTTTTATTAAATAAAACCATTTGCTTTCTTTTTGGCTCAAGCTAGAATAAAAATTAGATTATTTAATGTAAGAGCTGCTTGGCAAGATTTGCACTAGGAAATTAAATGTGCCTGGGACTACTGATGCCAAAGAGGCCAACTGTCATGGAGTGACCCATGTCTATATTATTAAAATTTGCTAGTTTACAAAAGAAGGTGAGTGCAGAAAAAATGCCTCTAGAGAATGCTTTTAACTCCTAAAGTTTGCATAAAATATAGTTTGGGAGAGGCCTAGTCCTAGCTGTCCAGGAATAAAACTAATCAGCAGAGAATTTGTGAAAGTTAACAGCGGGTTGACTTTTAGTCTCTTGGTGCATTTGCTAGCAGTGATTATTTTCTTGGTAGTGGTAGTGTTGTTGAGTGAATGACCAGTAGATGAAGTTGTCCAAAGATGTACTTTCGTGAAAATTTTAGTTTCATCATTAAATGGCATGTATATGACTTCTGTATTACTCAGAATTTTTAGATTTAGCATGGAACAATGCATATGAAGAGGAAACTACATTGCTGTTGAGTTAAGTTAGAAACGCACATAAAATCCTTAAACTGACAGCTATGTTATGATTATATTTTCACATTATCTTAATATTGAACGATGACAAGTATAAACCTTCATTATAGGTGTCCAGTTTTAAAAGATGTTTGATTATCTTGATTTAAGGGTTGTGTCAGCCAAGACAGGTTAAAATAATGCCTGCTAATATTAGTGATAGTAACACAACAACAGTAACAGTATGTAGCTCTCTCTTGGAATTTGCACCAAGAGATCTAGAAGTACATGAATAAGAATGTGAATATTATTTTATGTACTGTGAATGTGTGTCAGAGTCAAGTGGAGTGTCATGACCGGAATCATGTTTCAGGTCATGGGCAGCATCAGGAATAGGATGCAGATCTTTTGAATCCCACACTATAACTCTGTTCACTGTAACAGCATCTACGCTTTCGCACATAAGTTTAAATTTTTCCCACATAAATTCTGAAGAAGGTTCTGAATCATGTATCATGGACAAGTCATCTTCAAGAGTTGTGATATAGAACAATATCAGAATGTTTATTGAACTAAAATGGCTTTCTCTTTTCCTGACTCTCCTTTCTTGTATTTTAATACCTTCTTAGTTTTCTCTGACAGAAGACAGAAAAGATCACCCGGTCAAGAAAGCTGTCTGCCAAAAAACAGATTCACCTGTCTATAAAGACTTCCTGATAAAGATTTCATATACATTTGAAAAACCCAAATTTCCAGTGGTGGAAAATAGCAGTCTCTTTTTATGTAATCTTTTCAGTGCATCATTATCCTTATTCTTGGAAAGGTGTTTTTTTCTTAGTGTCTAACCTGCCTTTCCTTTTTTCTAAGTCCATAGTGTCCTCTCCGCTTTCCCTTTTGTAGCAAGTGTTGATATATTGAAAAATTGTTCATGATGTTACATGTGGAAATCTTGACTGTAGACTATACCAAGGAGCGAATCTATTAATTCTTTCATTACTATATGCAAACTTTCCCCTCACTTTCATGAGAACACTCAGAAAAATTTTACTATTTTTCCTTGAAGATGTGGCTGTCTTCTTCCCTTCTAAACCACTCTGTTCCTGATAGTGTGAACCCCTCTAGCAAGAAGATGAAAACATATGAATACTGGTGAATACTAGCTTGCAAACAAGAAAAAAGAAAGCTGAAAAAAAGTCTCCTAATTGATATTGTAACCATTCAGCTATTGTACTGTTGAATTTCCTTAATTTTAAAACACACAATTATATATTTACTGTCAGCTTTATTTTGTAAAAACTCTGGAGTGATTTATGTGAGAGAAAATGAAATGATCTGGCTGGTTCCTGAATGCTTTGGCTGCTTTAGAGTACTTTGGTAGAAGAAGTGGTTTTGCATTACCTGTTTGGATTTTTTTTCCTCTTCTTTATTCTCTTCCTTTTTTTTTTTTTTTTGGAAGAGCAAGTCATAAATAACTGTGATAATGTAGCCTTTCTTTAAGAATCATGTCCTGCTGTTTAGTAAACTTATATAGCAACAGTGCATTCATTCAGTTACTTTGCGGAGCTGCTTTGGAAGTGCTGTGTTTTCCTAAACACATGCAAATCCTTCAGTTTAAAGCACTAGGTCTTAAGTTCTGCAAATACACTAATGGTGGTGTAGCCAATAGAGCACAAAATAGCAATATCAGAAGGGTTATCCCTTAATTTCCACACTGCTACATAGATGCTTTCCATGCTTAAACTAACCTTTTGCTTTTTGCTTACTTTGATAATGTTTCTTTTTGTAATTAAATCCCTCCCATTTTTTTCTGTAAGCTTTTGGTTATGCTGCACTCATTCATCCAGGCTGGTGAGCTGCAGAGAAAAAAAAAAAAAAACCAAAAAAACCTTGGCACTACTAGTGGGTTTATTGGCTGGGGAGAGGAAGGAAGTTGGAGTCACTTCCCTGAGGCTTTATAATACTCTTTTAGTTACAGGACTAGGTAAATTTCCTTATATTAGATTGTTTCTCTGGCTATGACCAAGAATTGCCCTGTACAGGCATTTTAAGGTATGGGGAGATGAGCAGTGGAAAACCATGTGTCTCAAGCAAACTTGAAACCTGTCTCTAATTCCAAATAGAAAGTGTTCCAGTTCTATCTCAAGAGAGTGCAACTTTGATAAATTGTTTCAAAATTCACTTTTGGGAGGTTCTATGGCATCTCTCATTTGCTCCGATAACAGCTGAAAGGAAGTCTGCAATGTAATCTGTAGGGTCTGGAGAGGCTAAGTAAAAATTCTTTGTGAAGCTAGAGAAAGATTAATGGGGATGTGACAGGCTTCCTACCATATGCATTGGTCTGAATTATGATATTTTTTTGTAATATAGAGCAGCAACATAATCTTTAGGAGTTAAAGGTTGGGTGATAGGCATATATGGAATATGAACTTCAAGAATACAGTTTCATGGGGATTTGGAATGGTTCTTGCCTTCCTTCCCTATCTTTGCAGCCAAGAGAGCTTTAGCTTTCTTTCTGTATAATGTCTGTGACTTCTAGATTTTGAGCAGCTGGTAAAGTACAGATATTTTTTGCTAGGCATCATCATTACGTATACACACACACACACATAGGTGCAGACACACATGCACACACCTGCTTTCTCTGACAAGCAAAGATAGAAGAAATGTCCAGTTGATAATATGATAAAATAAAAATGCTATACAAGTGAAGCTACTGCCTTGGGATTTCTTCATCCTAGTGCTTTAACAACATGCCAAAACATTGCACCTCAGGCCCCAGACACAAACGAAATCTGTACTGATAAAGAAAGGGATAAAAAAAATGGCAATGTATTGCTGAAGTGAGCTCAATGTTATTGAGTGGCACAAGCAACTGAGTAAGGAAACAACAGTGTAACACTCCTCTTTGATTTTCTGTTCTTGCTCACTGCCTTTTGTGTTTCATTGGAACCCCTCTCATGAGTGAGATAGGCTCTGATAAAGGAAGTGGTGATACATGAAGCAGCACTATGACGATGCATAAAGTGGTCATTGTCATCACTTACCCTCACTGCACTTTCACACCATTAACGGTGTAACTAGTAAGACTTACACTTAGGATCTCACCTTTGTGCTTTCTGTGGTAGTGCCACCCTTGAAAAGTGACAGCCTCTGCTAAAGCACCGGAAAATATATTGGGTTGTTCTTATCACTCTAAACAGCCACATCTTATTATTTCCCATTGTGAGGAAGGTTAAGTGACTTGTTTTAGCAGAAACAAGAAATTATGACTGAACTTAAATTATGACTGGGAACTCATATACTTTTTGGTACTCAGTTTACTTGAAATAGCATTATAACATTAACAAACATGGAAAATAACTGCATATTTGGCACTGAGGCAACTTACCAGACTGTGATAACAAATTTTAGAATTATTTACATAAGCAGTTCACCTATCCGTACGAAAGTTGTAATTCTCTTCCTGCTAATACTGAGATTTCTTTTCCTGGTTTCTTCTCTTCATTCCCTTTGGCCTTGGTTTTTTTCCCCCTCAAAGTACTTTTATCCCCCTAGCCAGGACCTCCTCCTGAGTGTTTTGCTTTCAAGAAGAGACTGTCATTTTGTAGCAGATGACAGTTCTAGTCGGTGGGACTGTAAACAGAAAGTACCCAGGATAACTGATTCATCCTCCACAGAGACAATACATAGTACCTAGGAAATGTCTGCACTTCCAGAGTGGATGCTGTCCCCAGCTCAAGTTTTCAGCACAAAGTGCCAGAACAGGTGCCAGGAGAATCCATATTGGCTCGAACTTTATGAACAAACTAAGGTACGATGAGGAATGCAGTCTCCATTGACGTTGCTGCCTGCGTTCTTGCTATTTAAAGAACAGAGGAACAAGCTCCAGTGCGCAAAGTGTGATCATTTCCCTCAATACCTGATTTAATAGGAGTAATTTCTACTTACACAATCTCTTTCTATTGAGAAGCTCACACTCTACAAACATGAATTAATTAAGCTTTATACTCCCTCTGTGCTGCATAGGTAGACTCAGGAATAGAGTGATTTAACATTATACTGGTGTGCCAGTTGGGAAACATCAGAAATCTAGTTTTCTTACTTTGCACATGCCCTGGGGCAGATTCAATGCATGCCTTAAATGCAAGGACTGAAAAAGACCATAAGGCATGTGGTTGATAATACATCTAGGCTTACAGTTGGAGATAAGGACTCCTCCTTTGGAGAGCTGGGGTGCATATGGCAGTGAAGCAACGGCTGATTCCCTGTGACAACATGTATGGCAGAGCCTGCTAAGGTACAAAGCTTTTCCAGTGGGCCTTGAAGAGACTGTTGCAGTGACCTGTATAGTTTTGACTTGTTGCCTTCTCTCAACTCAAACCAAGTAAATTGGAGCTTCATCTTCCGTATCATGATATCCCTAAGATCAAGGTGGTGGCTATGGGCAGGTAGGGATTTGCTGGTCAGGCTGAAAGGGTAAGAGCATTTCCATTTGGTATCACTTGCTATGGCATATACTCCTGAGGTATCTGACAGCCATAAATACTCTGGCCAGTAAGATTGGTTCTGTGTATAACCCCTGGTATCAGACACAGAACAGTCCATTGAGCTGAATTGTGTCTCCCGGTTTTGTTACTGTTAAAAGTTGTCTAATAAATTATTCTATTTTTTTTTTCTTTGAAGCCCTATTTTTTAATGTGCAACCTTTTTAATAAGGTTTGATTTTGTTTTCCAGAGTGGCAGCTTTGTGCTGTTTAAATCATTACCTTGGTACCAGGACACTCTTGCTAGGAAAGTGACAAGAGATTAAATGGACATTAAAAAGAATGGGTTTCTGCATTTAAACACTAATGTCTAGAAGAAAATTAAGACCTCACTGTTAGATCATAGAGCTGGGCAATGCACATTGGGACTGCAAATTGGAAGTGTTGCATTATTTTTAAATGGCTGAATACCTGCTGCAGCATCCATAAGACTTGTTACTTCTCTAAACCCGCATAATTTATTGCAGTGAAAAAAAGGAATGAAATTTAATCTACCTAAAGAAAAAAAAATTATTAAATATACATCTTAGTCCCATACTGTCCGTACACTTTGATTTACAGACAAATGACTCGATGTCTTTTAAAGACTTCTGGGAGGGAGAGTGGAGGATATGAACTGCTTGAGCAATGGTTGCTGAAGGCATTGCAATGACTTAAGCTTGGCATAGGCATAATATCCCAGGAAGGAGGGTCTTTATGCCCTGACAGAGCTTTATCTTCTCCTTCTGGAAAGTGTTGGAATGCTTTTGCAGTATTCAGCCTGTTTACTAATCTCCAGGGGTAGGCTGTGGTGATGCTGCCAGCCAAGGAGATACAAACCCCTCAGATCACCCTAGGTTACCTAGGGAAACATGAGATGTTATCTCCTTCCTTTTTGGCTTAGTCAGTACGAATACGTACGTCTTTCCTCCAGACTGTAAGGGGGCAGACATTTTTTTTATTTGTTTAATAATAAAAACTATATAAAATAAAGTTATTCTATGTTTTTAGCCCTTAAAAGTCATTAGAGATTTAATTCCTGATATTAGCACAGATCCACAACTAATGTTTCAGAGCTGGAAGCCACTCATTTCTGAGCCATAAAAATGGGTTCCAATCCTACCTTATCTCAGAGTCCCATTACTCAGTATGGGTCAGATTATGTGTAAATTCTATTTGCGTTTCAGGGTCAAGCTAGAACTTCATGGCAGACTTACGGAGGGAAAAAAAATTGAGATATTCTACCATCAGAGTCTGATTGCCCATCCAACATTACAATAACAGTGATTGGACTTGCCAGTTTGTTACATAAAAGTTCTACTACTATCATGTTCCTCCTTGTCCTTAAATGGAGACCACTGGCCCAAATCAAGGGATATCAGGTTATAATATTTAACTATAACTTTTGGGATAGAGCAAATCCTCCAAGGGAAGTAGAACTCAAAAGAGAAAGAAATACCTTTGAAGTCCTCTATCTGTACATGTAACCACTGATGAACTCCTTAAACAGTACAATAGGAACCTTTAAAGTACCTTTTGAAAATTCTAGTTGGGTTTTTACTAAAACAGTTTCTTCACATTTCCAGATCTTCTTGAGTGTGAGTGCTGGTGCATGCCCAAAGAAGGGCAGCAAAGCTGGTGAAGGGACTAGAGCAAAAGTCTTATGAGGAGTGGCTGAAGGAGCTGGGGTTGTTTAATCTGGAAAAAAAGAGGCACAGGGAGGACCTTATTGCTCTCTGCAACTCCCTGAAAAGAGTTTGTAGCCATGTGGGTGTCTGTCTCCTCTCTCAGTTAATGAGTGATAGGACAACCGTAAATAGTCTCAGATGGCACTCTGGGAGTTTTAGCTTAGATATTAGGAAACATTTCTTTACTGAAGGGGTGGTCAAGCATTGGAAAAAGCTGCCCAGGCAAGCAGAGGAAACATCAGCTCTGGAAGCGTTATAAACATGGGGATGTGGCACTTGGGGATAGGTTTAGTGGTGAACATGGCAGTGCTAGGTTAATAGTTGGACTCCATGGGCTTGGAGGTCTTTTCTAACCTTGACAATTGCTTTTTAGTTAGGGCAACTTCACTGACATAAATTGCTGGTAGCTGAAATAGGAAGAGGAATGTCTTTGATTTTCTCAGGTTGCTTCTGAGTTAAAGTTGCTACAGTCTGGACATCTCTGCTCAGTTTAGTTTCCTGTTTTGGTAGGTGATATTAGTTAGGAGGAGAAGCTTGCATGTGTCAGAAAGTAAAATTAGTGTTGTAACTGTCATGCTGAGATGGACTGAAGCAGTACAAAATGAAAGGGAGAAACCAGAAAAATAAGGTTCTGATGTCAAATTCCCCAACTGATTTTGAATTAGAAGCAGAAATATGCTTTGCTCTATAATCATGGTTCGGTTTTACCACCCCGGTCCCCATCCCAAAGAAAACCACATTCATTCTCTTGAAATATGGAAAACTGAAAATCCATTTTGATATCGTTAGAGGAAACAAAAAGGGCTGAAAGATTAATAATAGAATGCCAGTGTATACATGTAATCCAGGCTTGAACCTGAGGGCAGTCCTTTCAAGGAGTTGAATGACATCTGTGTATAATTTAATAAATGACTGTTGTAACACAAGTGGAGAAGCTCTCAAACACATTGTTTTTGTGTTGATTGCTCAGTTCAATTACTGTAAACAAATAATGTTATGTTATAATAGTCACTGAAATAAATCTAGCCTTAAACGTTTGGAAAAAGTTTGGAAATATCAAAGCTGTATTTATTCATAATTCAATGATTTTTTGCTAGACTCACCTAAAAATAAAAGGTCATGTTTTATGAGTATATCTGTAGCAAGGTTACCAATTTCAAATGCTTAATGACAACTTTTAGCTGACTGTTAGAATAGATTTTTTTTTCCCCAGCATAAATATTTGCAAGTTACTGTACACACAGAAGCACTTAGCAACAGGTAGAGGTTAAATACATAAATTGGCAGACTTTTATTTCTATTTAAAGGCATTCCTATTTGAATGGGGTTTTGAGTAACCTGGTCTAGTGGAAGGTTCCCTGCCCATGAGAGGGAGGTGGGAACTAGATGGTCCCTTCCAACCCAAACCATTCTACGATTCCTACAAAGAACTGGATTTCGAAAGAAAAGATAGATGCACTAAACTGTATTTAAAATAATCAAGTGGTGTCTTAGATAATAAGCCAAGTTTTTTCTGGGAAGTCCAATTTTGAGATATAACACAGTGCTCCAAAATAATTTTTCCTATTCTGCTTTTTCCGCATACTACAACTGATTCCTTCTATTAAAACAATTTTGTTTGCTCAGTAGAGCTTCATGATCTCTGAATTTTCATGCCCTTTCACCTCCTAAACTTCTTGTGTAATTTAGTTACTTCATATCCCCAGCTTTTTCAGCAGCAGCCTTTCTTCCTTCCCATGAGCTAGCCCTACCCAGAGCAATGCCTTAAGGCTGAGAGGACAGGATGCAGCTGCCTCTAAAAGCCTGTCAATGATGCTTCTTTTTAAGTCACTAAGAACTGCTAGCACAGCTGCACAGTGATGTGGATTTACACTTTATACTTTTTTTTTTCCTATATGAGGAATTACTCAAAAGAATAATGAGTTAGCTACTGATGTAGGAAGGCAAATGAAGACACTGCCTTATGCTTAATAGCATCCTAAGGACAGCCCTGTGTTTTAGAGCCAGTTTTTCTGGGGAGACATTGCCTAGGTCAGATGCTGGGCTTATTACAGGGAATTTGAGGAGATTCTCATCTTCAGATGTGATGGAGTAGGAACAAATTTGAGTTAGCATTAAAGCTACAGCTAGTATCTTAAATCCTTTGAGCACATAGTTGTTTCAGCCTTGACAGCTTACACAGTACCAGCAGACTGCAGCAAAGCGGTTAATTTTGGGCTGTAATTTTTGAATTATGAGGCATTTTAACATCAGTGGAGTTTGTTTATTTTTATACAGAGTAGTATCTGGTGACCTTAGTGACCAGTGTGCCCCGACTTTCCCAGCACTCCTCTTTTCTCTGCAGGCTCCATTAGTTACTAGTTTTATCCATTCTGAGAAAAGCAAAAGGCAAGGGAGCAAGCCTGGCAAGGCTATAAGCTGATGTTTCTTTGCCTTGCTTCCATTTTCCTTTTTTCTGTTTATTTAAGTTGTAGCTGTCATCCACATGGCAGCTGTGCCTGGTTGGAGGAGGGCAGTGAGGGCAGAGAAAATCCAAGCAATAACACAGCAAAAGTGGATGTTTCTGGATGTTTGTTGCTGTGGTTAGAAATGCCAAGTTCAAAACACATCTTAACATCGCAAATGAAAACAAGGCATTGTGGCCTTTCTGAAATTTCCAGCTGGGCTGGTTACAAAAGAACCAAACATTTGTTTGATGCCATAAAGACGTTCTGTCCAAATGACAGCCGGAAAGTGTGTGTGTATGGTTTGGTAATGGCTGACCTGATGACTCTGACGCTCTCTAACACCAGATATATGGGAAGAGGTTTGAGTTGCCCCTGCCCACATTCCTTCAAAACTGACAACAGATCTTCAAAACTGAGTCCTCCTCTTGAAAAAGAAAAATCATGTGCATGTGAGGGAGTTTTGCAAGGAGTTGAATGCAAAGGTTTGCATTAAAATCCTGTAATACCGCAACATTATTACTGTAAGAATCTCTTTGTATTTTTGTTTCTAAATTTATTTTTGATACATTTCACAGAATCACAGAATGGGTAAGGTTGGAAGAGACCACAATGGGTCATGTGCTTCAGTCTCCCTACTCAAGCAGGGTCATCCTAGACCATTAATATTTTTCCATTTGCATCACGTTCAATTTTTTGTGATTTGTGTTCTTGTGCTATAGGTTGTAGCAGATAAAGTTGCTACCTTTAAATGGGTTAACAATTTCATTAAATTAATCAATTTCATTAAATCTCCTATTGCAGAGATCAAAACCTTTGCCTTGTAAACAGGCTGGAGGAAACATTTTCAAAATTATTAAAAGTTCTTTGAAAATGTAATTCTAACAATTAAAAACAAATTAACTGCCAGTTACCATGATTATGTACATTAAAATATGAGTATAAGGTGTGAAACCAGCAGTTTCATATGGTGTAAGTTCATAAAAGAGACATCAAAAAAACTCAAAACTGTAAAATGGCAAGAGAGTATTTGAAATATTAACTTAAGGTTGTACTGTAGATGATTAGAATTAATTTGAAAAGTTTTTAAAAGACATGTTCTGACTGTATTTTAATGAAAACACATTGGAGCCTTTAATAAATTTGGATTAATTGGTAAGAAAACATGAAATTTCAGATGCTTCAACATGATAAAACACCTTTCAAATACCCAGCAGAATTTCAGAGTAGCTACCAATATGTAACTTTGCCAGTACTGGGAAATGATTGCTGTATTTCCAAATGTCATCATAGTTGATTCATGTCATACACAAGTGAATTTCTGAATATTCTTATGAGCTTTTCCAAACTGAGTTTCTTGGGCTTTGTCAGTTACCTCAGCCATAGCTTAAATACTCCACAAATGCATTGACCATTTTGGGCTATAAGTCTTTGATCACTTAAATTATAGTGATTATATTTAAGTATATTATACTTAAATTTATGTGGGTATGTTCAGCACTTAGATGGGAATGAAATCTGGAAAACTCTTGGTATATGTCATTGTGTTGACGTTCTCCTGTGCCAAAATATCTGCTGGTAAAACCTCCAACACTACGGCATCACTATATGCATACAGCTGTTCATAACACTGAAGCTTCCGGTTTGCTAAAACCCCTACCTTTTGCATTTTCAAAGAAAATATTCTTCCTTCTGGGACCCTTTCTTGACAATTTTCTTGGGATAAACCTCTCATCACCTGGGCAGAGAGCCTATCCCTTAAAAATCATGCCCAGGGCACAGTATGCATGCTTGCTTGCATGAGACGTAGCAAGGACAGATGACATTTCCTGTTCCTGAGTTTTGCTTAAGAATTAAAGAAATTGTGTGACTCCTACTACTTTTGGAGCACTTGACTAAAGAAGGGGAGGCAGTGTGCTAGAAGGCTCTACAGCCTGAAGTTAGATGAGGCACTATCCAAGAAGAGGGATATGCATCCACTTGTCTTCTTCCACTGATTACTTTCTGCAACTCTTTGTTCAGCTGCTGGCTTTTGCAAAGCTATTCTCCAGCACGTCAAAGTGTGAGAAGAACCTGACAACGTAACAAGATCTACCCAGTCCTGCAGCTGGGTTCCAGATAGATATGTCACCACTGAGTATTTTATCCTGAGATATTTAGCACTATGATTAGAAGAGTGCCTGCAGACCATGACATGCAGCAGTGAAGTTAGAGCAGTACAAGAGAAAGTATGTCTTAAGCCTCCTGTGAAAAAGGCAGCTTTTGCTGGCATGTGATAAAATAAACAGGGTCTCTTCTCATGGAACAGCATTGTGTGCCATTCTGGTGATGTTAGATCAGATAGGGAGTCTGCTGAGAAAGCGTTGAATGAGATTTGTTAGGGCAGCTGCCTTATACAACTACCCAGGTATAAGAAAATGGTTAAACATTTCAAGTTTGGTGCACTGGATTCCCAGAAGAAGAAAACACTAGGAAAAAGGCTTAAGTTTCACCTATAATAATATTAATTTTGGATTGTTTTTTTTAATTAATAAATTAGGTGCTCAATAGGGTGGAAGTTTTTCTTCTTTCAAGGAGTTGGCATGTACTTTTGTTTGGAAGAGATTAGAAATGTGATTTCACAGAAGAAAATGTAATCTCATCTTAAATATTTACGGAATGCCAATTTTATGCTTCTACATTGGCAGAAAAACAGAATAGCATTAATTTGACTTATTTTCTAACAGAAACATGTTCTCTCCTTTTGGCTAGGACTATCTTAGTAAAAAAACCCATTCAGGCCCATTCTTTGGCCCACAGAAAATGCAACACAGTTTGCATCCATATGGCTAAATTTCCCCCTGTTCTTTAACTCTCCTCCAAAAGAGGATTTCCTGCTTTGTACCACAAGGTGGAAATTGCCACTGGTTCCTCCTATTTCAGATGCAATACATAAGCACTACTTGGGAGATGCTATTTGGCAGAACTAAACAAGTGAGTATTGATAATTGTGTGCCAGTGCTTGACCCATGTGTTTTATATTCTAACTATAGAGACAGCCTTTGGCAGATGTCATACGACCACAACGAGGGTTAATACTAAAGGAATAGCTAAGTATTTGTTCTGTACACAGAACTTAATTAACACTGGTTGCCTACATAAATGTTAGACAAAATATAGCATTATACCATAGTTTTAACTAAAAGGAGAGGTTCTGCAGAAGACTGTGAAATGCCTTTTTCTGCAAGTCTTTAAGTTAGGCAGATGTTTACTAGGCTTATTTAATCCTGCATCACATTAGGATGATGAACAAGCTGTTGTCCTGATACTCTACCAGTAGTTGCTTTCTATAATGCCATGATGTTAGGGTGCTTGCTTTCTGGCAGTTATAGCATGTGTGGGGAAAAAAAAATGCAAGTGTCTCTTGTCCTAAGTAAACAGTTCCTGGGTTTGGGGCAGGGAGGTGGTTTATGTTTACTGGGATGGAATTCCAAAATAGTGACTTTTTTTTTTTTATCTCAGAAATTCTATTACAAGAAATTCCTTCAGGTATTTTGATACTGAGGCTTTCTCTATATCTAGAAATTGATCTATAGCTGTGGATGCAGATTAATTTTTAAAAAGCAAAAAAGAAATTTAGAAATATATGTATGCATTTTTCTTTGATGATTTAAGAATGCCCAAAGGAATATTTCCTATTCATATAAAATACTTAAGAAGATAAAATGGTTGACATTCTTTACAAGAAAAAGACACATAAACATTTGAGTTCAGAAGTATTCAACATGACTGTTTCTGATCCATAAATTGAAATCTCTTAATGTTAATCTCTTAGATCCTCTTCCTGACCCCTCCACATACCCCCAGACTTCATATAGGATTGTCTCAGCATATACAGTGCTAGGTATTAACAGTGTTGTTCTCCCCTGTAAAATTATCAGTGTTTTGGGATATGACTAACATGAAATAAGTTACACTTTTTGGTTAGCCATCATGGTTTATGTTTTCCTGTTTTACAGAAAGATTACTTGAAAACTCAGTTGCAGATTCAATGAAAAAAATGGGTCCTTGGAATCCTGAGCACCAAAACCTTATCCCAAATCAGCATTAAAACTGAACTTTAATTTTTGTGTTAGTTAAACAACTGAGACATTATATTGCAGTTTTTCTTTTGTGAGTATAAAAAGTTAGAAGCTTTTTATGGTGTTTAGTGTTTATAATGCATTTTTCTGGGCAGATGTTCTTGTAAAATTACTAAACCATTCCAAGTTATAAGCATAGTTCAAATAAAGCTTGTTTCATCTGTGTGAAGAAGACTGATTCCTTCTCTCCAGACTTCCTAGAATACAAACATCATTACTGCAGTTGACTGTTGTATGTGGATTGTGACTGCTAGTTCCCTCTGCTTTTTTTCTTTATTTTCTTTTTTTTTTTGTTCCTTGGTATGTTTATTTATAGGGGAGTTATGAGATTGTGATTGAAGTTGGAAAAGACCGTTCCCATGGGCTTGAAAAGTGGCTGACCCCAATCAGCAGGGCTTGTTGTCAGTGCTGCTGGAATCTCTTCATGAGTGAGTGGAAAGTAGTTTCCTGTCAAGTTTAGTTAGGATTAGGTTTTTTTTTCTCTCTCTCTTTCTCTCTTTTTTTTTCTGTCTCCAGCATAGACAATCTCTGTTTTTACATACAGTGTGAGTCCTGTGCTGTCTTAAAGATACAAAGAAGAAATCCTGTGTTTGAAATAGAGAGACTATTACAGTCTGGTCCCCTTTATCTTCTGCCTGTGAAGTTTTAAACTAAGGTTGATTCTGTCTTTGCTCAATATGTTGGACAGGTGGTATATGAGGCTGCACTGGTAGAGAGTAGAGGTGTGTCTGATGATGCTGTGGTTAGATGAAGGAATAAAGAATATGCCTTTGAAGGAGGACATTTTCTTCATTCTCCAGTGAATGACTTGAAGGGAAACAAACAAAAACATCCTTTAGTTTTCCACACTGGGCAATTAATAAATATGAGGTTGGGGTTGTGTTTGTTTTTTTTTTTTTTTATTTGTTGAATACATCTATAAGGAAAAGTATTTCAGTTGAGGGGGTTGGATCCATGTTTGAAAAGACCTCATTACCCCCTTTCTGAGAGTGAGTTCTGATTTCCTTTCAACATTCCATTTTTAAAAAATCCATTTTTCTTTGCAATACTTTTCTCGATATGATGATCTGGCATTGACCTGTTACATTTGGCAGATCCAAGAAGATACAGTTCTCAAGTAGCCATTTTTCTGGATGTTTCTGGCTATTGTTCCTCTTATCGTTGCAGTAGTGAACAAGCCTCATTCCTGTCATTTTCCCTCTCTAACTTTAGGAGAAGAAAAAAGAAAAGGAAATTACTGAAAAGAGAGTGACATTTTTCACACTTGCTTTTGATGGTCAGAGAATTTATTGAAGTGCTGTTCTTGACAGGATGGTTTCAACTGCAATTGAAGCCTGGCCTCAGATCTGAGCCAGGGCCAGGATCTGACTAGGACAGAGGAGATTTGCCTAAAACCTTCTCACAGTTCCAACTACATCAGCTACAATCACAGCTTCCTCTTTTTGTAGATTGTTGTCAGACTTTGTTATTAGACTAAAGTGCTCCGAGACAAATGAGGCTCTTTCATAGAAGTGCCAAGTGTTATTAATTATTAATGAAATATTTAATTAAATACCACCATGCTGATAGTGATCATCTGCAAATTCAAGGGGCAAGCTCTGAGATGGTTGGTATGTAAGAAAGGAATTTGAAGCTTTTCTTCAGGATTTTGGCCCATTGTCACGAGGAATAGCACTCCCATATGAAAAAGCCAAAACGCTTCAGTATGTCAGAGGACGGCTTTTGTTTTCTGCACGTCTAGAAGCAACTGCTTCCCTCTCCCTTTGTTTTGCTGCCTTTTGACATGCTTACAGCGAGGAATGATTGAATATCTGATTAACTTCACGTAAGAAGCATTTTTGTCCAGTTTTCTGACGAGATGCTGAACCAGTCCAAATCCTTTGAGTCTTATGTAGGAGGTAATCCCACGATCCAATGTCAGAATAATCCCCCCAAGACAGCTTAAATATTTGTAGTTCTTTCTTAAATCAAGAAATCCCTTGGGGTTTATACCAATCCCAATTTAAAAAATGACTTGACCTGAAAACCCTGGAGGAATGTTTGAATGAGGTTGTCTTGCCTCTGGCTTCTTGGCCAACTTACTCTAATAAGACGTGAATAAGATATACAAGGTCCTAATTTATAATGTGATATGAAAATTATACATTCAGTGAAAGGCTAGGGGGAAAAATAAGGGATGGCAATGGTGATAGAGACAGCATTTATTGTGATTACTAGAAGGGGGCCTTAGTGGGCTGGGATTATTGTACTTTAAGTGAAATTGATTTTGTTCATGATTTGATTTTAATCTAGTTTAGATGAATCAAATTCTACAAGGAGCAGATATTTAATTTAGTACATTAGGATGAAAAGGACATCAGTTCAGAGAAGTTTAATGCATATGATGTGATAAAAGCAGTATCTGATTATAAGGGGTTTTTTATAGTAATTCCTTGTTATTTCATTACTTGGACCTTTTTTTCTCTACACATAATATTTTATTAAAAACAGCCAAGATTCTAGTCTCCTTAATGATATTTAGGCTGATTGCCTAAGCAAAACAATAATAATGCTAAAAATTGGAGGAGGACAGGGAGGAAGACAATTCCAGACTTACCACACTGATTTTTACTAGAGATCTACTACTGGAACAAACAGAATATCCTTGCTTGGCTCCAGGACACTTGCTACAGGCAAGCTCCTTTCAGAACAAGTCCTGTCTGTCTTGTTACAGACTGCAGTTGTAAACAGAGAGTCTGTAGAAACCAATTTCCTGCAATTTTCCAGTCTACTGTTTCCTAATGTAGGGGTGCTTGAATGCTTTGCAATTTGGAAGAAGTTGGTTGATGTTGAAGAGAGGTCTCCTACATTTTAGCAGTCAGGACCAGATGGACCTTTTTTCTTCAGTTAACACCAGAGTTGGGAAAGCCATTCATACTGAGTGGGTAAGGTTCAGCCAATATGTATAGATACACATATATTTCTTTTTCTCATAGAATAATCTGTGTGAAAATATTCCTATTTCACTCTCTGTTCTCTGACATCCAATTACTAGCAGTCTCTTGCTGGAAGAAAGTAGTACTGTTGATTCACTGGCTTCCTTGCACATTTTTAACACTGTTCTTTGGGTTGTTATAGATAAATCAGAGTAGTAGTTTCTTCACTGAGGAATGTTTTCTGTTTGGTTGTTTAATGAACCAATCTTTTATATGCTTAAGGAAAAGATTTGCTGTAATGGAAGGGACTTTCTACTACCATTTCCATTCACAAAGATTGGCATGGGTCACAGTGATCTGCATGGGAAAATAATAAAAAGGAATAATGAAGGAGAATTCTTACATCATAGATGCAGGGCAGGAGTTGGCAGAAAAGCATTTTAATACCTCAGTCTGGGAATGCTGATTATATGTCACCTTGCTGCGCTTGTTTGTGTTAAAACAAATTATGAGGGCTTTTGCCCTCTTTGTATAAAATATAATTAAGATTTTTCATTTGCTGAAATGCTTCTCAGCAAAAGGAAGAAAAAAAGGAGGAAGGGGAAGAGGAAAACAAAAAGGCAACTCTTCAGGCCTGACAGCCTGTGTCCAGAGGATGGGACCTTCCATTTCAGTGCTTAAATCTAATCATGTGTCTCAGGCAAAACTACATCCCCCTTAAACTCCCCCTTCCCTGTAACAAGTTGTTCCAATTTAAAACCAATTTAGCTAAACTGGGACACTGGTAGATAATTGTCAGATGCCTCCTATTTGGAGGCAGAATTCACTCTAGAGAAATCTCTGGAGATGGGTTTACACTGACGTAAATGAAATTAAGATTTTAAAAGAGTGCACACTATCTGTAGAGAATGCACTGGATTTCCCCCTTATTTTACTGTTTTAAAGGTAGGACCTATCACCTGTTTTCCTGGTCCGAGAACAGTGGTCATTGTGGTTCCCCATCAGAGGCTGAGAAGCCAGCCTAGGAGCCATATGAAAGACACATTGAGAGTGTGGCCTGTCATGAGAGAGATGATGTTTACGTTTCTGGTTTGGAGTCTTGGCTCATTTTTGGAATATCCAGTAAAGAACAGTCCCAGATGAATCAGCAAAAGTAGATGTTTTGTATGTTTGTATCATTTACAGACAGTGTGCTAACAGATACATTGTTTCTTTCTGTCCTTAAATAATTACCTGTTGTAGGCAGCAACTGCAATTTTAGCTTGTTGTTTTAAAGTACAATGTTTTTATTACATCTACATTGTTTTGTCATTAACTAATTGGCATTGTCATACAACATTTTTTTATTTTGGATCACATGAATGCCACTTGAAGTTTGAGTGAAGCTGTGTTTGACATGGCAGGGGATAGAGCACTGAATTTGATCCATGTCTTATCAATAATCTTGGATTTCTTCCACCTGCAACAACTATAGTTTCACTGCATTTCTTGCTTTTTCCTTGAAATGCTGGCAGTAATGAGAATTTTGTTGTCATTGCTGACTATAAGTCCTGTACTGAGATTGCATCAGCTCATTTAGCAAGAGCTTTTCAGAGACCTACTGGCAGAATTGCTTTCCTTATTTTGGTCCTTCCATTTTGTGGATTTAACCCCAAAAGCAGTCTTCAGTAAAAGAGGTTCTACTCTTATATCTATTTAAAAAATGACCAGAACGTGTTATGCTACGGGATTTAATTTTCTTTATATATAAGTATTTTTAAATGGCTGAATACTTTAAAACATTTTGTTTCACATAGCAAAGCTCACACCATGTCTTTAGAAGGAGAAGGGTGAAAGAAGGCAATGCAAACAAGCAAATCTGGACATTGCATTGATGAGACAAACTAATATGGTGTAATTAAAAGCTTGTGCATATTAGTATTTTTATAGTATTGTGTTTCCTTGCTCTTACTAGGCTTTAAACTGCCTGAAGCTGTGAAAGCCTATATTCAGTGTCACAGATGTGTGAGGGAGAATGCAAGCGGGTTGACATGTACTTGTCAGTGTCAGCTGAGAAAAGAGATGGCATAGATTGTTCGGTAGAACAATGAAGGAGGTGGTGTCTCTGGGACAATAGCATTAGCTGGCAGAGCAGATGGACTGCTAGCTTGGGAGGTCTAACTAATCCTCTGTCAGAACAAAGAACAAGAGTTTATGCTTTACTTGGCTAAAATCCACGAAAGTGAAACAGAAATTGGGTTGTATCAGGAATCTTTAGTTAGGGCTACCAAGGTCAATATTTTTGCTTGTAAAGGCTGTTTGAAATGTTCCAGGATGAGTGAATGTATCAGCACATGGATTCAATACTGTTAAGCAAATAGAGAAATTTTAAACATATGAGTAAACTCTCCTAGGTGAAGTTGATAACATAATTTCTTAAATACAGAACCTTTCACTAGGAGACTGTCTTCAGTTCTTTATAACTTTGCCAAAATTAACTTATCTGACATTTTCCCTTGCCAAGATCTGCCTTCCCTCAAGCTTTTCAAAGGGTCTAGATGCAGACTATATTATTAAAATAAATTTTTAAAAACTCTTGTAGCTGTTTACCACAGCAAATGTAGCCCCTTTGTGCTTTGAAAAAAATGAACCTGGAATTGGTAAGAATGTATCTTTTGCTCTGTCTTTAGGAAAACCACCCATATTTAGTCCACTCATTCACATTTAAAAATACCTCAGTTTGCCCTGGCTCGGTAGCAACATTTGAATTTGGCAGCTGAAGTCTGTGATTTGTGCCTGAATTGAGATTGCTTTATCTCTCGGCAATCACTGGTGTGACCTGACTGCACATGAACCATCCTGAAATAGCAATATCCATGTATATGAGGGTGAGCAGCTCTTCCAGTATGGCACTTGCAGAGGGCTCTTGGTCTCCAGAGGGAGATTCTCTTCTGTGTTTTCAGTAGTTGTCCAGCTGATGTCCAAAAAGAACTGAGAATTGCAGTCTGGCTTGGTTGCAGTGAGGTGAGGAGTAAATGTGGAGTAGAAAACAGGGAATTTGAGTGGAAGAGATACCTCGGTCAGCCGGAGGAAAAGAGCAGGATCCGCCTGAGAGTCACAATGTGACTCATGGGTGGTGCCAACAGCAGCTGCAGCTAGGCAGGAATGTTAAAACTGGAGGTAAGAGAAAAAGTAGCGAATTATACTGGCATGGTAAACAGGGCTTGTGAATCTGGGGGAGCAGTAGCAGAGGCTGGATAGGAGTGGTCACAGAGGAAAATGTTAATGAGACGCTCAGTGCTAGACAGGAACTATGAACTAGAAATTCAGAAATTCAGAGTTAGAAAATATTCATGAGGGCTAATTGGAAGGGTGGAAGCTTTCTTTTGTAGGATTGCTCTGATATTGAAAGAGAGAAAGCCAGGTCAGCTGCCTCTGCCAGATATGCGGTCATTCTCTTCATTGCCTGGAAAGGGAATTAAGGAAAGAGCACTTTTTTATGCCTTAAGTTATCCTGGAGACACATGATTCAAATGAAGCTCTCATTTCAGCAAAGACTTGTGTTTCTCATTCCGTGTGTGACAGCCTGTGATGCAGTAGCTCTGACGTGCAGAATGCCTTTGCACTTGCCCCAGCAGCTGAGGCTGAGGAGTATCTGTTCAGACCCTATGGGAGGTTGTGAAGTGCCAACCGCTGGGAGAAGTGAGACCCTGGAGCTCTGAAATTTATTTTGCACCTCTCTTCCTTTTTTAGTTTCAACAGATGCACGTCAACCTTCTTTTGTGAAACATGCCCAGCAATGCTACCACATACTGCACAGTGATGATGTGTGGATGAATCTGTTAATATTTAGAAAAAACTAGAAAGCTGTAGTGGGAGAATCAGGAGTCCCTGAGGAAGTTAATATTTTGGTATCAAGAACAGCATGCTGAAAAGACTGTGTGGTATATTCACTGAATAGTGAGGCTAAAGTAAGCACAGACAAGCTGCTGTTTAACAAGCAGTGTGTTATCTGTGCACTCACTGAGAAGAAATTGCAGATGTCATTTACAATGTTTATGTATAGAGAGGGAAAAACGAAACAGAACATTTGTTGTTCTGGCATTCCCTAATTTCTGGTTACCTGGTTTTGTGGTGTTAGCTGCTGTAAAATTTCAGCAGCGAAGCTGTCACTAAAGTGCAGGCCAGGCCAACTACTCAGCTTCCTTATTCCAGAAGGCTTTTGTAAAAAAAACCCCAAAAATCAAAAAAACAATCCCAACCCAAAAAAAACCAGCCTACCCACCACAAAAATCCATGCTTGCTGGGAAGGAGTTAAAAAACAGGCCTTTTTTCTGTCTACTTTGCTAATCTGGACTCTGTGTTAGATTCACAATTGCCTATGAGGTTATGTACCCTGTTAAAGCTCAGAAGAATTTTCTGTGGCGCTCATTTGTAGTTATACCTGCTGGGGAAAGAAAGAGCTTGTGCAATTACAACTTCTCTTATAGCCATTGCTTATCTGAGTCTGCCTCCGAGTCAGGAAGCCTTTTCTGGCTTGAGCGGTGCAGTGAAGAATGACTCCACTGCCAACAGAATGGAAACTCAAAACGAGATTGAGTTTAAATCCACAGCTGGGACTTGAGCACTTGGCACCGGGGACCATAAGGTCATTGCAGTAAGACAGGGAACATTCATGCACAGTGTGTAAGAAACACATCAGCTTGCCAGTCCTCACTGTAGATTTTCACTCTGTGGTATATGTGTGCTGTACAATAGATACCTATTTTTTCAACCTGCAAGATAACTCCAAGTCTGTATGAATTTTTTTCTGTTTTTATGGTCAGACAAAAATAGTTATCCACAGTAAATATTTATTTATTAGAGTTGTCACTACCAACACAGTGGAAAATGGATTTTCATATTCTTTTTGACAAACAGAAGATACAAAATGTCCTATGAAATATGATTATATTGTTCAGGATAACAAAACTCATATAACTGAAGGCAACTTCTTTTTTAAACATTGTTTGGGATTTGTGTATATCTTTTAATGCCTTGCAGATTCCAGATTGCATGACCACTACATTTAGTAATAATATTTAATTCAGGGAAAAAAAAAAAAAATTTAAAGCTAAAGCTAAATTAGTAGACAGTTGCAGTCTTACAGATTTTCTTTTCACTGTTTATTCCAGGTTAGATGTATTACCTTGCATTATTCTTGATAAATGACCAAAAGAGAAATCGGTTCTTTTAAAAGAGCCAGTATGACCTCTGAAACTGGAGGTGCATATTAATCTTACAGCCAATAACCTTGCCTGAAAAATACATAAAATGCATTTTAATAGAATCAGAAGTAATAATTTCTTGCAGTGAGGGAAAGGTGAAAGCTTCACTTAGATAGAAAGCAGAAACCAGTCTTCCTTCAAGGACTTAGGGTAAAACTGGGTAGTGTACAGGGAAATAGGCATGGGAGCATATTTGGGAATCTGGAGAAGATTAAGTTGGCAGGAACAGAATTGTTTGGTAAGAATGTACTAATAAGAAAAACCATTTACTTGACCTATATAACCTCTTTGTAACTTGAGTAATTACTAGTGCATTGATCTCCCAGCCACTGAGCGTGTTTTGTCTGTTGTGTGATAGGTATGACAAACTTGTCAGGGATTAGATATATGTACTTTATACAGCATATAAACTATACTTTTCAACATCCAAGTCCTTGCAAGAGAGAGCTGATGAACCCCCTAAGCTTTGAAAAACAGAGCTTGCGTGGGATAATTGAAATGCCAGACATAAAGCCATATTAAACTGAGCTTCATCAGTTAAGCCTCTCACAGAGCTGTATGTGCTGTATAAAAACTAGCAAAGCAACCAACTGGTATTCTAACTTTCAGATGATAAGATCAATTGTTTTTTTTATGGAAAATGGGGAATAACTAGGATCTAAAAATGCAGATAATGCACACCAAGGATAGACTAAATGTGTGAAGGAAACCATAAGAGCTCCAAAAGGTAGAACTGAAAGCTCTATCATTTGATTTAAATAGACTGTTACACTGGAGACTATTAAAAGAGAATTGAATCCAGATTTGTGAGTCTTATCATTTGAGAAAACAATTGATATGAACTGGATGGAAAAAAACCCAAAACCTTTTTGCAATTTGCTGAATCAAAAATAAAAAAAAAAAGAAAAAGAGTTTCAAGAGTGCTGGCACATGTTGTTCTGAATTTAAATGGCTCCCTGCAGTTGCTCAGTGAAGCTGGCATTCTTGACAGGCCAGCAACTCAAACAGTTTAGTGGTCAGCTACTTTGGGTTTTAGGATCTGTGACCCTGATAGGAACTGGGATGCTTCAGGCAGTCCCCACTGCAGAATGGGAGGCAAGTGTGGTGAGAATTGGGCCTCTCAGCACTTCCAGTCTCCAGGGTCCTTGACGGAACACCCCTGGCGTGACTAACTGCCCTTATGGGTGTTCTTAAAACACTCTTTTGGATTCATCGGCAGTTCATCTATGCAGCAAACACAGATCCAAATATTTGTTGGGGTCAATGAATACACAGTCAGAGGAACTCCTCAGGGAAGATGAATAGAACTTGCAATAATGAGGAAAAAGTCACTTTTCAGTGACTTCCCTGTCAATTTTTTTTCTGTTTTGTAGTGGTGTCTTCCTAACTTTGCTTGACAAAGCTTCCCACCTATTTCATACCTATTCAAACTTTCATTTATACTGAAACAATTTTGGCTGCCAAATCCAGTAATTATTCAGTAGAATAAACTTTTCTGGCTGTGATATATTGTGGCATCTTCATGTTTATTTAAATCCTTTTTCTTTCTCTCTCTCTTTTTTTTTTTTTTTTTTTTTTTTTTTT
>VZTE01005062.1:1121008-1151084 GCA_013397775.1 Eulacestoma nigropectus | reverse complement strand
AAAAAAAAAAAAAAAAGATAGTTCTTGAATCCATATAACCTTTTGAAGCTTGCAACTTGATGAAATTTGTTTGGACTTGTTTTCATGGATCTAGCAAAAGAGAACTCTGTGATCTCAGTTCTCTTTCTTTGCTTAATACCAGGTTGTAGGTCAAAGCCATCATGAAGCTCTTCAAAGAAAGTACCAGAAGAATTCTCATTATGAGTAGTAGCTAAATGACTCGGGTTTAAATTGCGTCCTTTCAAAACAAATAAAAATACAATTGCTCTGAAATATTGAAATCAAGTCACCGCAACATATCAATTGATAAAAAGCCAGTATGAGTCAGATGAAAGGCATTGTTTTGATTTCATACAGTAAAAGTTGCTCTAAAGTGTAAGCAAATGAGAGCACAGCTCTCCCTATGTTCAAGAAAATTTGGCAACCTTCACTAGGGGCATTTCTACCAGCTGTAATAATTATATTATTGTTTCTTGCATTCCTTCAGCTGTGGGAAATATGATGAATAAGAGCAGTCTCATAATGTATATTGATCACCCAAGTATTAATCTGTTCAAGCAACATTTACCACTCACTTAGCACTTTTCATTTCTTTAAATATGAAAGCACTTTTAAAAGGCTGATTGGGTCTGTATTTTTCCATTTTACTTATGGAGAAAACAAAGCAGAGCACAGCTAAATGACTCTCCCAAGTCATGACCTCAGAAGGGCGAGTGAAGTGACGTGAACCCTCATGTTCCTCAGGCTGAAAGGGGAGACAGAGTTCATCAATTTCTTCAACTGTGGTTGTGCCTGCTATTTCTGTAAAAGCATATTTTGTGTAGATGCTTCTCTCTATATTTATTCTCTAAAAATAACAACTTCTTCCATGTTTGTTCTATCTCACAGCTTTTTCACCTCTACCCATCTTCATGCCTTTTCTAGGCTTGAAAAACGCATACACACAGATCATTGTGTAAGATTTCAAGGGCTGAATACAAGGTTCTCTTGTTCATCCTCTTGATCGTGGTGTACGGTCAATCTTAGGAAAAGGTGCTTGTAGGGAAGTCTAGTTCAGCACTTCAGCTTTAACAGATGTAGTACTTCATTTTTATCTCTTTCTGACAGTACTCCAGCAGGAGTTTTCCAGGGGTCTGGGACAATGTTTTGTGCAAGATAAGATAATACAGTGCACACATGCTGATTCCTAAAAGTGTGCTCTCTAGCATGCCACGTTGATAGCACAGCAAGTAAACAACAATAACTACCTCTCTGGCACACACATCCGCAGCTATCGCCGAGGGACACTGCCATCCAAAACCTTTTCTTCCATGCCGTGCTGCACAGCTGGGCACGGGCGCTGTGATTTATGGTCCACTGACTGCAGCTTCAGCTAGCCTTCTCTGAACCAAATTTTGCTTTTAAAATGGCTAGTCTCTGCTTTGGTCTTTGTTTGAAAAAAGAAATCAACTGAGTTTTCCACTAGATTTGTAGAGTTCCAAATCCTCTTGTTTCAGTGACAAATATTTAATGCATTGAAACCTTTTACATGTCAGGATGGAACCATCCCCAGGCTGATTTAAAGGCAGAAGACAGAAATGGGCAACTCCAGGCTGCCTCTAAATAGTTGAGAACAATGAGCTAACAATTCCACACAGGTTTCAGAGGCAGCTGAATTTGCTGGATTGCTGAGTCACTGAAAAGCTGTTGCGTGAACGAGACAATAATTTCTTTCAATTAGAAACTCATAGAGGCAGGAATATTCTTCAGCTATCATGGAGGTAAAGTGGAAGTTCAGCTCCATTTTGGCGATGTATTCCTCTGCTGCAGTAGGGCAAGTGACAGACAATGGAACTGTGCATCTGCTTACAGATATCAAACTTTTTCTTTCCTTTTGCTTTCTTCCTTTCAGTATTTCCTAACTATTTTTTCTAAATTCATCTTACTGTTGGCTGACTGTCACTGGTCACCATGGCAACAACCTCTGGTAGCAGCAGGTCTAGGTTGCCCGATGTGAGCATCTTCACATTTGAGCGTTGCCAAGGCTAACTATTAATCCAGGGTTATGTATTGGCTCAACACTGTGAAGTTGTTCTGGTTTTTCACACTTTAGCTGTCTGCCTTACTCTTCTTTTCCTGAGTTGGTTTCTTCTCCTTCCTGATTATCTTTTGAGCAATCTGGTGTTAATTTTCATTCTTTAATCTTTTTGTTATTTTGGAGGACTGGTTAGCTTAAGTATCTCTTAACAAAATAACATGTAACACAATTGCATTAACGAACCTCTTTTTAAAGTATGATTCATAATAAAGAAGAAAGATTTGAGATAGTCTTGTTCATAAGAAATATTTACAATTTATTAGAAAAAAAAATTACTTGCAAGCTCTTTAAATGCTTTGCATGGGATAAAAATGCAGTTTTTTCCTAGTGTAAGGTGGAGAGAAATACATCTAATGGTAATGTGTTTGGAGTCAAGCAACTAGTATGGAATAGGTGTGAATGATGCAGCACTTAATGTCAGCATAACAGTCTTTAAAATTTTTTAAACCCCTATACTCTGACCATAAAACAACATCTAATAGCAGCTGAAACCTTTCTGTAAAGCAAAAGCAGCAAAGTGGTTAAGAGTACTTGGTTGGGAAATGAGAGCTAAAAGAGAAAACTGCAGTGCAGTGATTGGTTTGATTTGCTGAATAAATTGCTATGTTCAGATTCAATTTGTATCAATAAGGAAAGCACTGTACCCCTGCAGAGCCTGTCACACTTGGTATCCAAAATTCTGACACGACTAGTCTTAAACAATCTTTTTACTGTTGTTGATAATGAAAGACAAAGAAACTCAAAGCACCCCACCAAAATCACCCAACCTCTAAACTTGGAGTATTTGCATTTGTATTCCATATATGTGAAAAAAGTGAGCAATGCTTCTTTGGGATATTTCCTTAAGGAAACACAATACTTTTAATAAATATATGGAATATTGCAATATTCTCAATGGATTATTTTAAAAGTAGCCAAGGGGTACTGTTCATTCAGTAGAAGGATTTCTCTTTATTAAACCTGACTGAAAGCTAGAAGCATAATACACTGTCTCCTTAATACAGTGGAAATTGCACTTAGATAATTTGCAACTATGATATAAAATGAACAAATGTGTAGGCTTTTACATTTGCACCCTGGCAACTGATGTTTATCCCTGTCTGTAACCCCTGTAGCATTTCAGGATTGAAAGCAGCTCTTTTCTAGGGAGTGCTTTTTTGGGTTTTGCTTTGTTTTGTTTGTTTGTTTTGGGGGGGAAGAGGGGTATCTCAAACCTCTTTGGATTTGTTTTGCAATGACTAAATCATTCAAAATCTGAACTCTGCATATTTGGTGGGTAGTTTGTCTTGATTTTGGAGTTTTTTGAGTTTGGAAAATCCCTGCAGATTTTTTTTTGAAGAGTTCAAGCTACTGTGATGGGGTTTTTCAGGAGAAACAGAACTGAACTCTTATAAATTATTGATATAGAATAATATTTCTGAGGAAAGGGGAAGGATTAATATTAAGAGAAGGTATAATGGCTCCAAGGTGTAGAAGCTGATTTAGACCCCACCTAGTAGATTTTAAGGAAGTTCCTCAGGTATTTATAAAGAGGCAGACATGACTGAGAGTCCTATCATTTTAGTAATTTCTATTAGGGAATTCCATTTATTTCTAGGAGAATAAAAAGAGAGTAAATTAATAATTTGTTAGAGAGACTAAGTAGGGTGATTTGAAGCTGAGTACCTTTGTCCTGACTCTTCGAGCTGCAATGCTCATATCTGATTTGAGTCAGAATCCTGCAGATTCTTTCTGATGGTAAACATTCATCTTTTTGCACAGCCCAGCACTAAGTACAGACTTAGAAATATTGCTTCTTAATTACAATTCCCATTTGTGAGCTTGGGGTCAGGCTACTTTCTGAAAAAAATGACTACGTGTCAGATTTCAAAGTGTATGTTTAGCACTTCCAACCCAAAAGACTTATGGTCAGTTCTATGAACTCTTTTTCATTTTCCCTTAATATTAGTTTAACACACTAATGTTTAATCAAAATGTTTGATATTTAAATATTAAACATTGCCATTTTCCTCTGGACACCTAAACCAATATTAAAACAGAGTAAACATGTGCAACTTGTTTAATTATTGTTAATGGTCTAGGCAAATTCCAAGACTGAAAAATCAGCAGTTATTTAATGGAAATGTGATTCTATTTATTTTTTGGTATTTTTACCGTGTGAACTTAACATATTCTGAGCTGCTGTAGCCTTCTTCAATAGATAATTTCTTTACACTGGAGGGATGTTTGGTGTCAGGGTGAAAACTATGCTGAGTTTTTGATGATTCACTCAAAGAAGGTCTCCTTCCTGGTATAGACAGGAGTTAAAAGTCAGTGGTCAGAAGCACATTTTCAGTTTGGAATGTATATTACCAAGTATTCTGGGATACATTTTTCAAGACGTGTATTCTTGCCCTACATCTAATGTGAGATCTTCACATTATAGGTTAGTCCTCAAAAATACCCAAAATATTACAGAAAATGTCTTAAAAAATTGTGCTTCCATGCTATATATATGTGTATGTGTGTATGCGTATTAAAGGCCATATGTAATGACATGGATTTACTGGATCTTTTTCATTTTGGGGGGAAAAAACCCCAAACAAACAAACAAGCAAAAAAAAAAAAAAAAAAGAAAGAAAGACTAATGAGAAAAGAAAAAAGAAAAAGCAAGCTTGATTTTCAGTGGTGGATCAAATCCAGATGGCAGTCAAAAGAAAAAAAAAAGATGGGTAGTTAGGGGAGGACCTTGACAGTGGGACTGACCAGTTTGCTAAACAGGGTTAAATTAATTTATTTTACCTTGATCTCGCAGTTTGCTCACAGACCTAGTTAAATTCATGGCTGGGCTGGCTCACCATACTTCCTTCAGGCTGCACAGAAGGAGCAATTAAACACTTTTTTATGTAGTCACTGCTGGAAAAAGTAGAAACTGTGCCACGAAGTGTTTGGCTGCATGGCAGAACTTGTACCTACTCATCTGAAGAAATAAAACTTATTTCTAAAATATAAATTCAGAGGCCAGTAGATTTATTGGCTGCAGCTGTGAAGGTGAGTGGCTAAAAGCAGGACCAGTAGTCATGGCTGTTCAGCTGTGAAGATGCCCAAAAAAATCCACCAAGATATACAAAATACAAAAAATTTCATCAAGCTTTTTGCTATGTTCTAGGGTTAGGGTTTTATTGCTCTTAGTGTTTTATTTCTGATCATGAAAGCTGTATTTTGTGTCCAATTTTTAGACAAAGTCAGGTGTCCTGACATTTATTATAAGTAAACAAGAATGTGTGAAAAAAATTTTTGATGACTCCTCTGTTTCTCCTAACAGAAGCAGCATATAAGTTGTCCGCTAGTGGTAAGACATTCAAGATAAAATATGCATCATGGTATTAATTGCTGCATTATATGAAAAACTAGGTGGACTATTGTACTTGTGCCATGCTTCAAAGGCATGATCTTTTCTTACATAATATTTAATGCATCATTTTTTTATAAATTCCATGGATATTCCTTCAGCACTTGCCATACACAGAGAGGTTTGCCTGGGTTACTGTTAAATCTTGTGTTACTTTATAGAAATCTTTAAAGCACTTTAGCCTGAAGGGATTTGGTCTTGTGGTGCTGCCAGATTTTGTCATTTTAGTGTATCTATGTTCTTGATAGATGAACTGTTCCTTGTCTTCCTCTACTTTTAGGGAGCTTTGCTCCTTTCAACTATGTTGTTAATGAAGGTAAGGAATCTCTTCCTACATATCTTTATTGACTCTCAAGCTTTTGAATGGAGGAACAGAGTCCTGACTTTTGATTTCTTTTTGGTTTTGGAACAAACAGGTAAGAAGCATTCAGTTGCTGAACAAAAGAGATCATACTTAGATAATGATGCAAATGATGAGTCAGAAGAGCTTTTAAATGCAATGCCAATAAATATGATCCCAAGCCATACCTACTCAGCTATTTCTCGATCTGTTGGCACAGCTCTGTGTTTGCTACCCAAAGCCATTAAGCAATTTGTTTGCAATGAAGATGGTTAAGCCAAATGCCTGAAACAGAATTACTATGCTAGTCATGCCAATACTCCTTGGTGTACAGAGAAAGGCAGCTTCCTGAGGCTGTGGCTTGTTGATAGGTATGTAAAGACCTACAAGTCAAGAAGAAATTGAGAGTGTGTTCAAGGACCTTCCTGTTTTTCTGGATTGTTAGGGAAAGGATAAATACTGAATAATAGCTGAACAAGTCTAGGAGTAAGAGACGAGAGGCTTTTTCAGCCATGTGACAAACATTTGCTTCATTCCTGCCTCATAAATCTGCAGCTTGTTGTCATTTTTTCCTTAGTCTTCCGGTACAGAGCCCTCGAGCATACCCACACAACTTGTTCTTGGAAGTATATTGAAATAATAACTATGATTCAGTTTGAGGTAAATAGAAGAGGGAGGGACTTCTAATTTGTAGTAGCTGGCTAAGTACTGTTCATGAGCTTGCATTTATTTGCTTTTTTCGAAGATTTTCTTTCCCCTCCAAGGTCCTACCCCTTATGTGCTGCTTTTCATTTAAAACCAGATAGAGCCAATTACATTGCAGGGAGGTTATGAAGAACAGCTCTTGAGGCCTGATTTTCTTCTGTCTTTCTTTAACACAGAGTAGCACCAAAACACTAAGAGATCAAAATGGTAGAATTTGCATTTCCAAAGTATAAAGTGTAAAAGAAAACAACCAAACAAACCAGTAATTTATTAAGAGACATGCCTATTGCAGAGACTGGGACTTGTGCTGGAGGGACTTTACCTTAGATTATTCCTTAAAATTACATTTCAACACGCCTGGCAGGTGAGTTGGTAACCTTTCTAAGGTGGATGGCTGACACCTGCGAGAGGGGTGTTGTTTTCTCCCTGTATTGGGTTTATGTGGCAAGGTTTTGATAGTGGGGCTAGCTTCAGTGTGAAGCTTTCCCTATATCCAGTAGAGCCAATGCCAGCTGGCTCCGGGATGGACTCACTGCTGATCAAGGCCGAACACATCAGTGATGGTGGTAACACCTCCGTGATAACATAGCTAAGAAGGGTAAAAAGCTACTGTGTTGCAGACCATGGGGAGGCAGCTGTGCCCCTGCAGCCCATAGAGAGCCCCATGCCGGAGCAGGTGGATGCCCAAAGGAGACTGTGGCCCTGTGTTGGAGCAGGCTCCTGGCATGACCTGTGGACCCTTGGAGAGACAGGAGCCCATGCTGGAGCAGTTTTGCTGGCAGGACTTGTGAGCCCATGAGGGACGCACACTGGCAACCTGTTCTGAAGGACTTCACCCTATGGAAATGACCCATGCTGGAGCAGGTACTGAAGAACTGCATCCTGTGGGAAGAAATCCCACAGGAGGATTTCATGGAGGACTGTCTCCTGTGGGAGGGATACCATGCTGGATCAGGGGGAGAGTGTGAGGTGTTCTCCACCTGAAGGGGGAAGCACTGGGCCCCCATTCCTTGTCCCCTGTGCTGCAGGGGGCAGGAGGTAGAGATTAAGGTATAAAGTTAAGTCCAGGAAGGAGGGAGGTATGAGAGGAAGATGTCACTAAGATTTGGGTTTACTTCTCATTATCTAACTCTCATTTGATTGGTAATGAATTTGGTTAATTTCCCCAACTCTAGTCTGTTCTGCCTGTGACAGTAATTGCTGAGGGATCTCTTGCTTTCCTTATCTTGACCCATAAGCTTTTAATTATATTTTCTTTCACCTGTCTAGATGAAGAGGGGAGTGATAGAGCAGCTTTTGTGGGCACCTGGTGTCCAAGACAGCATCAACACACTCCCATTTTTTTGATTTGGACGTGCTTAGCTTTCCTCTAAATTCTGCCCACCTAGACAGCTAGTATTACTGCTGTGCGAAACTCCAGTTGCACTTTCTTTGTCACAGACATTTTGGGTTGTCACTTGGTAATTCTCATTGACTTCTCAAAGAACTCACTTGCAATACACAGTCATTTTAGATACTTGACAATTGTTTGATTGGTTATTATTTTGTTTCAATCAGATCACATATTGCATGTCACATGAAATTGAAAAGATCTCATAAGCACCTGTTCCGAATTGTGGGTTTATGAATGAAATTTAGATCTAAAATATTTTTAACCATGATTTTTTTCTTTTCTGTGGTTGTGTTCCTTCTTTTTTTTTTCTTCTCTTTTTTTTTGTTTATGGGATGGGACTCTTTTTGCTAGAACCATTCTCAATTCCCATTAAATACATAGGATTTAAATATAAATTGGAAATAGAGATTAGTTTCTAGTTTATGAATATTAGGGAATCTCAGATGACGACAACCAGATTTTTTTTCTGTTACATTATTTTTTTAGTTTTTCTTTTATTTAACTCTATATCTTTAATTGCCAGATAGCATTATTTGTGATGATAAGTGATGAAGACAGTGAGTCCCACTAGTGGCCATTACTTGCAGCTGGTGCCCAGTTCACATTCTAATCCATTACTAGCAAGTGATGGTTTATGTTCATTTATGTAAAATTGCCATTGTATTTCAAACTTTGTATTCCAGTAAGATATGCTCCTTTAGAGAATAATTAGAATAAGATTTACAAAATCTTGAGTTTTAAAAATAAAGGGAAAAGCTTTTAAAGTTTCCTTTAAAGCAACTCTTTGCAGAATGAAAGCAAACTACGCACACATCAAGAAAGCAGAGTATGATAGACATCAAGAAAAACATGGAATATTTATCTCTTTTTTTTATCAGATAGTTTGAAAATGTCATGTAAAAGCTATGTTGTTCTTTTTATATTACCTAAAA
The DNA here is from genome assembly GCA_013397775.1 of Eulacestoma nigropectus. NCBI lineage: Eukaryota > Metazoa > Chordata > Aves > Passeriformes > Eulacestoma > Eulacestoma nigropectus. The sequence goes on along the minus strand of VZTE01005062.1, from coordinate 1,142,246 downwards.
AATCTCAGCAATGCCTAGGCAGCAGGAAGAAAATATTCATGGATTGTTACGTTATAGTCACAGTTCTTCTCATTTCCTAAAATGCACAGCTGCTGTGTCATTTTAAGATTTAGATGTCACTGCATTTATGTTTTAATGATCAATGGCAACTCTTGATCTGAGTCATTAATGAGATTTTGACTGCATCTGCATTTAAATCTTGTATATTCTGCAAGAGACAGAGTATGCTTGGAAAATGAGATTTCTGTCATGGTAATAATAAGTTGTACATGCTCAAGCTGAGAGGATTCACTCTCATGAATCCTTTGCTCTGCCCTGTGAAAGGTTACACGGTACAAACTTTCTGTTAAATGAGGAGGGGCAGAGGGAGAGCTCTTGCTATTATTTCCAATAAAGGCCTTTGTTCTGCAGGCACATAGGAAATGGCCCCTATATGAAGGGACCTCTCACTTCTATGTTGAGAGTAAAGTAGTAGGAAAGTCTCCTCAAAGTGAAATAATGAATAAATCACTCATTTATTAAAATGCTTTTACTTTGTGTGAGGGCAGCAGACTACCTTCCTTGAGAATGACACATTGAGTGCATATGGTATCACTTGGTGTCACTTTAATATACTGTCATAGGTATTTGGGTATACTTAAACTACTCTTAAAAATAGCAAATAATGGCCTTCCCAAACAATGCTTGAATTGTAATTCTATTCCTTAAAATTGTTCCTTATAATTGTTTTTGTATTATAATTTTTTAAGTTTATGAGTATCAGTGGGTTTCTTAATCAGTAATAACTTGCTTACAGGTTAGAGGAGAGAAGTATAAATATTTTTCACGCTAAAGAGTGAATTTCTAACAATATTTGCCTTCTTGCATGCTGCTTTCTCTGATGTATGCATTTCGTCAGCCTTTCTATACTTTCACTCAGAGTCTTCTTCTGTCTACTTCAAATTCTTGTGAAGTTGCTCTGATTAATTTCTCTTTGCCAATAGGCTAAATTTAAATTCCCGGTACAACAAAAAGAAAGAATTTTCCAAATTAGAAGTTGGTGAATATGTCCCAAAAACCACAGAATTAACCACAATAAAGTTTTCTTGTAAAAGTGTTACAATGTATTTAGACTTGTTGAAAAAGGTGTTGTTATAGGTGCTTCACTGATTCCTTTATAAAGCCACACCTTTTTCAGGGTATCACTAAATATAGTCTAAATCGGCCAACAGCTGTTGGAAAGCCAAAGTACTGCCCATTAGGACATATGAGAAGTAGCTTGGAAGAGTTATAGATGGTTTGCAGAATGTTGGGACCAACCTAGCACTTCAAATACCTCACTTGAATGAAAACTAAATTTGTAAATTGCCCAAGACATTAGAAGACATTGGTAGAGAAGTAGCACACAGCAAAGTAACAACTAACTGCTAGTTTTATTTTGGACAACATACACCTGCTACTGATTTCTGTTAAGGCCAAGAGTCACAATCCTAACCACTGTTTTAGAAAAAAATTGTTGAAAGTCTACAAAGTTATGAATAAAGGTTATTCTGTAGGCTATTCATTATGTGGAGTTGACTGTATGGAAATTTGGTTGGCATGAACAATTTAGTAAGAGATACTTCTTCTAATTTGGCCATGGTAATTAAGGAGAGTGAGAGAGAATGTTAAGGTTGACAAGATCAATAACATCTTTTTGTTATCTATGTCAAAAATTGTCCACTGTTGGTTAAGATTATTTCTCAACTCCATTTGTTCTATACAAATCTTCAATTTGGCAAAATGCCAGCTCTCAGTTCTTCAGCCATCATCTCGTTTACCACAGAGAGCTTATCCTTTGGCTTTTGACTTACTATGTGGCAACTGTAGCCTCTGTTAGCACTTGGGAATTGCAGAACTTAATAACTAATGAGAATTATATAATTTTACACAAATAGCTACAATTCTAACAGATTAATTCACTTGGAATACTTATGATTACATTATTATGAGTCTCAGTTCTTTTAAGAGCTTGAGTGAAGGACAAAATATCCATACCCCAAATATACCTTCCCTCCTCATCCAGATGTTGAAAAAAGTCAGACTGTTGATGCCTTAGGTTTTAACTTTCATATTTTCCAAATCCTATAGTGCTTAGTGTGTAACTTTTGAAATGTCTTGTAGCTTGCTAACTTCTGCTCTCTCATGCCTGCTAGACATAACAAAGGCTCTCCAAGGACACTCAGACTGTCCTAGGCCCAAAAATCTGTAAACCAACATCTTAGAAGGCAGGGGTAAGCTTGGGGAAATTACATCATTAACTGAAGTTTAATTGGAGAATTAACCCTGATATGCAAAGGAACCAAACTTAAAAAAGTGTGAAGAATTTGTGACTCGGAGTCCGTCTTGGGTGTAGCCTTTGGCCTGCCCCGGGTATACCTTTGAAGGCCCTTCAAATAAATACCTACCTTTATTCCCTTATTCCTGTTTAGTCTCTTTTTAGGTGCCCCCCTCAGGCATCACTGTAACATGTTTAGGACTCTCCTTCATTCTGTGTCAGAACTTTGTAGAATCAGAATCATTTAGGTGTGAAAAATCCTTTAATATCATTGAGTTCAACCGTTAACCCAGCACTGCCAAGTCCATCACTAAGCCATGTCTGTAAGTGCCATAACTGCATGTCTTAAATGCCTCCAGGAATGGTGACTCAACAACTTTCCCTGGGCAGCCTGTTTAAATGATTGACAACCCTTTCTCTGAGAAATTTTTCTGGTATCCAATCTTAACCTCCGCCAGGACAATTTGGAGCCATGTCCTCTTATCCTATCACTTTTTACCTGGGAGAAAAGAACAACCCCCACCTGGCTACAGCATCCTCTCAGGTAGCTGTAGAGAGTGATATGGTCACCCCTGAAACTCCTTTTTACCAGGCTAAACAACTTCAGTACTCTCAGCTGCTCCTTGCAAGACTTGGACTCCAGACTCTTCACCAGATTTTTTTGCCCTTCTCTGGACACCCTCCAACACCTCAATGTCCTTGCAGTGAGAGGCCCAAAACTGAACACAGAATTTGAGGTGTGGCCTCACCAGTGCCTCATTCAGGGGGACAATCCCTGCCCTGGTCCTACTGGCCACACTATTGCTGATACAGGCCAGGATGCCATTGGCCTTCTTGACCACCTGGTCACATGCTGGCTCATGTCCAGCTGGCTGTCAAACAGTACCCCCAGGTCCTTTTCTGCTGGGCAGCTTTCCAGCTATTCATCCCCAAAACAGTAGTGCTGAATGAGATTGTTGTGACCCAAGTGCAGAACCCGGCACTTTGCCATATTTAGCCTCATTCAATTCACCTCAGCCCATTGATCCAGCCTTTCTACATCTCTCTGCTGAGCCTTCCTACCCTCCAGCAGGCAACGCTCCCACCCAACTTGGTATCATCTGCAAACTTACTGAAAATGTGACAATAATGTCCACTTTCATCCATCTCTGGATAAATAATTGTCTGCTTTTTACTTTGAGATCTTCTGGAAGAAATGAATGAGCTGGAAAAAAAATGTTCTTATGTCCGAACACTGACAGTTTTGGAGATTAGAAGGGAAATGAAGAAGAATAGTTCAAGAGAGAGCTCTGGTTACCATGAACTGAAAATTCAATGAATTTCATGAACTAAGGAAAAGAATGATCCAATGTCTATGTCTGCAGCGGTTTAAAAAAGTCCTATTGGCTCAGAGATTTCTTTGCATTTTCGTAATTCCTCTTACTAGCAGTTTTAATCTCAGTAGAAACAAAAAACCAAGATATTTTATGTAATAATCGTCCACTGCATAGCATAAGATGACCACTCTGTAATGCCCCTTATAAACTTAGAACTTCCCCTTATAAACTTCCAAAACTGACCATCCTGGATAAATGTAAAAGGACTAAAAATTTAAATTTAAAAGGATTAAAAGAAGAAAAAAAAAGCTATACATGCATAAACTACTGGCTAAGAACAAAATCAACAGTTTCAGGCCCCATCCTACAAACACCTTACTTAAGTAAGTAATTACTTATATGTAAGTAGTGAATATCATGGGATTAATTATGTGGATAAAGGTTGCACATCTGGACCCTTGTTCATTTTGGAATCCTGAATAGAGGCTGATTTTGATACACGAGTGAATTTGTGGAAGCCATTAAAAATCTGATATTACCTGTATTTTAATACTAGAAAATTTTAATGTGGACAAAGGAAATAGTAACAGATTAGATTCTATGCCGTAATACCCAGAGATAAGTTTATGCTAGAACAATAGAAGCAGAGAATTTGTTATTATCTTTGATATTGCTGGGACCCTGTGGTTTATTTTAGGATTTATTTTTTTAAAGCCATAGGTGCATAAACCGTATCATAGACTTACGTCAGGAGCAAGTAACATTTATAACTATACTTAGGTATTAGTTATGTTTAGACTTAATATTAAGTATGTTTAAGCTTTTCTGATTGCTTAACTATTTTCATGGAAATGTGGCTTATGTCCTTATGAAAAATAAAAAAAAGCTGTACTTTGCCATTGGTGTCTTCCAATCACACCATTCCTGATTGAAATGTCTGAGAAAAAAAGGAGCTTTTCAGCCTTAGAAAAACCAATTCAGAACCATTAAGCATCAATCTCTGCACTGAAGGGGAAAAAAAAATCACTTTTGGATTGAGGATAAAGTGTTGTATATGCCAAATCCCAAATAATGTGTAGAGAAAGCTACAAGCAAGCGAGTTCTGCACTGGACTGAATATGATTTTCTGTTATATAGGTAAAGTTGTACTAGATTGGAGAGCATAAAACTCAGTAGTCCTTTGTTTTAAGAAGGTCTCTTAGTTTCACCTTTAGTCCTGAAACCTAACTTGTAACTGGGTAAATGAAATTCCAGGTTTAAAAGGTTCACTTTTTAGAAGCGCTGAATGGGGTCTTATAACATTCTGCACATTATTTTTTTGTCTTTTAAAATAGGCACAAATTCTCTTTTCTGTTTTTAGGAGACATTTGCCATAATGGAAGCAGATAGGATGGTGTTCACTGGTACTTCTTCCAAAGCTCATTATCAAGTATACAGTGGCACAAAACAAAACCAAGTGCCCTACAGTGTCACAAAACAAAACAAAGCGCCCTTTCTTTAACTAAGATGCTGAAATCTATCACATCCATATGTCATTCCATGCACATTTCTATCTAATCTAATTGACTTAAATTTCCAAGATAAGAAAATTGTTTTAATGGTAAGAGAGGTGTATTTGTCCATACCAGACACAATTCACAACAAAAGAATACAGACCTAATTTGAGATATAGGAGAAAAAAGCACAATATGTTGTATAGCTTCAATATGCAAAGCAGGAAGATAGCATGCATTTGTGTGACATGAGTGAGGTAATATGGGAAACCTAATTTTACATAACCATAATGAAATATTTTATCTTTTTTTTTTTTAATTGTTGAGTGCCATTTATTTTTCTTTGCTAAGAAGGGGCAAGCATATTAGTTAGAACACTTTTCAGTAAATGTGTAAATTGTTCATTTGAAAATGTTTCTTGACTTCAGGCCATGCTTTTTAACTGGTGACAAGATTTAGAACAGAGGACTTCAAAATGAAGGCTGGCAGACTTGAAAAGGGAGCATAGACATACAGGTGGAAAGTTTTTGTTGCAAAATAATGAACATTTAGGTAAATCTGATCTTCCTGATCAGGTAGTCTGCTACTTTTTTTCACAATATGAATTTTTGAGAAGGTAGGTAAGTTAAAATTAAGTGAGTTTTAGTAAAATAAAACAGCCAAAGTATGGCTGAAAATACAGTATTTGTGCAGCATTAGGATATTTTTTTTTTTCATTTATGTAGTACTTAAGAAGAAAAAATACAATGCACAATTTTCCTAGTAGTTGCCTTTCAAATTAAAGGTATTTCCTTGTTTCTTGATGATGGAATTGTAATCAATGAGAATTAAGTCTTAAAAATCTAAAAGGTGAAGGGCAACAAACATTCGAATTATTCTGAGTTCATGTTTGTAAATACTCATAGATTGGAAACAACTCTCATATTCCTGTGAGACTAGCAGCATTCATACTTTTTATTATTCCACATTTATTTTAGGCTTTTAAAATTAAATTCCTTACTGTTGCTAACCAGCTCTTCCTCTTTTGCTATTGAATGTTGTACTACAGTAGCATATTTATGCCTTGAGTGTCCTCAGTACATGTCCTTTGGATTGGACTCAGCCTAAAACCAGTCTTGCAGACTAACTGTAAACCGTCAGGCATATCTAAACCATATGGTGAGTGCAATGTGGATGTCCCAAAGACAACACAAGTATGTCATCTGCATGGTGCTTTGTAGCATTGTGTGTGCTATGCCAGCTCAATATCTGAGAGGTAGAGCATAACCTTTTTTTTCTACTTTAATATTTTTATCCTGCAACAGAAAAAAGAGAAAATTATAGGACTATGTTTGGTTAGTGGGGCATGCGTGTGAAAATTCAGGAAAACAGACAGTACCAAAGCAGTGTACTAATACACACAGTGCCAATTCATAGAATCATACAACAGCCTGGGTTGGAAGGGGCCTTCACAGGTCTAGCCTTTTGTGGGAAGGAGAACTTTGATGGGATAACCTGGCAACCTGCCACATTGCATTCCTTCAGTGATGGAAGTTGTTGGGGAAGAGGAGGAGATGAAACATACCACATGTTTCTTTGTGGTAGCTAGTCACATCTTAGCTCAATTGGAGCTGCCTGTCTTCTTTCAGATGTTATGCCTTGGTCAGGTATCTTCACAGTCTCTCTGCAGTGTCCAGTTTGTAAGCACTGTCTGAATTCAACTTCTCTTCAAGGCACGTACAGCCCCCCACCTGGCCCTACAAGCACAGCTGCTCTATGTGCCCCCATACCCAATATCTTCACTTCCTTTCTAGTTACCCCCAAATCTGCACAGAATTTAGCAGGTTTTTTGCTGGCTACACAGGCAGGTACTTAAAGGTTTTCTCCCTGCCTCCCTCTCCTCTGGCTTTGAGAATGTAATGAAATTAATAATAGTGGGAGGAAGACCTGTTTGAGAATGCTGCTCGAAATCTGTGATCCTGCTTCTACCAAGTATCTCTCGTACTCTGTTTTTGATTCAGTTTTCACTTAAGAGATCTGATCTGAGAAGTTCTTTTATGCTTGTGCCTGTCATTGTTTACCTGCACTGAAAGCTTTCATATAGAAAAAACTAGGTAAAGAAAATGCTAATGAATTAGAAAAGAAGTAGTATAAGAACAAAAATGGGAACAAGAACACTTTATCTCTCTGAGCAGCAAGGCAGGCAGAAAAATGTGGTAAGTAAGCTGTGGAGAACACACTTTGAAAAGTAAAGTGCCTCTGTTTTAGAGATATTGCATATGTTTTCCATCTTCAGGATGTGAAGCAAGATGTCAGTAGCATAGCTGGAGGTTAAGATAGGGCTGGAAGACAATTGAGACACACAGAATCAATTGTATAGATGTCACAGCAAAAATATATTTGGTTCTGCATCTAGAAGTTTTGCCGTTGCTCTGAACACATGCACAATGCTATATAGCTTACAGCAATGGTTATACTAATTGACAATGGGTGACAGAACCAGTTGGCTAACTGGAATGGAGTGGAATACAATATATCATAAGACAATTATTCTACAAAATGGAAGCCCAAAGTCCTAATACGAAGATTTCATAGGAAATATTAAGATATTGGGGTAGTACTGGGATAATAGTAATTAGAAGAGAATAGTGATTCATCGTTACACGGCCTCCCTCCAAGACTGCCCAGATGTCTCAAGAGAAAATGCCAACATAACTAGCAAAGAAAAGAACAAAATAATCAAACCGCCAGAGATGGGAAAATCCACTTAGAGGGAACTTTTCTCCAAATTATTTTAAAAATGATTGTCTTTTAAATCATGAAATATGGCACATAACCTCTCTTTCAAAACCTTTTAAGTTAGTCAGCATAAGATGCCCAAGAATATCAAGAATTGTAAGTGCCAAGTCCTTCTTTGAATCTTGGTAAGGTCTTGACATCAGTGACATCCTGTGGCATTGAGTTCCATAATCTAATTATGTGCTGCATTAAAAAGTACGTTCTTTTATCACATTTGGATCTGCTGCTTTTCACTTTCACTTAGTGTCCTTTTGTTCTTGAATTATGAGACGCAGGACTACAGAAGCTCCTGATCTATTTTCTCTTTGCCACTTACGATTTTTATACTTTCATCATATCCCTCCTTATTCATTTTTTTTTTATTATTTCTTAAGGTTAACCATTCCAGTTTTTTCAGTCTTTTCATATGAAGGTTTCTCTATATGCCTAATTATCACAATCATTCTTTTCTGAATACCTTCTAATTCAGTAATATCTTTTTGTGATGGGGTGACCAGTACTTCACATTATTCCAGAGAAGAGAAAATTATTGATTCATATAATGACTTATTTTCTTTCTTTCGTGTTCCCCACCTCTTTTCTTATGCATCTGAACATTTTGTGTGCTTTTTTGACTGCAACTGCTTGTCAAGCAGGGCCCTTCATTGAGCTGTCTGCAGTGAGATCCAGGTGTTTTTCCTAAGATGGTGCTAGTAATTGAGATCCCTGATAAAAACAAATGATCTGTTACAGGTTTAGATTTCTTTGTTTTGTTTTTTTTAGTTTGTTGTTTGGTTGGTTGGGTTTTTTTTAGTTTGATTGTTTGCTTTCTCAATAGGCCTTATTTTGCACTTAAATAAATTGTTTTCACCTCTTTTAAGATGGCCACCCATCTCCCATGGTCAATTACCTCTCAGGCTTCCTGTGTTATTCAGACTTGCTTAGGAGGATTTTCTTGTTACCTGTAAATTTTGCTAAATTTCTGTTCACTTATTTTTTTAACAGTAATTAATATATTTTGAACTCTTGGTCCTTGTATGGTGCCTTGAAGCACCTGCTGTTGATTTTTTGCTGTAATGAAAATTGACAATATATATGCTTTTTTTTTTTGTAATCCGTGAGAAAAGTCTTGCTTCGTTTTGCATCCTATCCCACAATTACTTAGTCTCTGACTGTGATGGAGGCTGAGTCTCTTGAGAGGAACATTGTTCTTGCCACATTTATTCAATTACTCTAACAAGGTTAAGGGCCAAGTTGCCGTCACAATTAAAGCTAAATGAGAGGCAACTATCCTGTTTGTAACCACAAGTATTGAAATTAAGGACAGAGGATGGAAAAGTAATTAGTCCATGATGTTGGGCAGACACATTCAAAATCAAGATGGGAGCAAGCTTTTAATGTAACAGTTCTTAGCATTGTCTTGGTGATAATCCTAAAAACCAGGAATATAATCAGTCCAAATAGGCAGGAGTATATGAGTCTACTTCTTACAGCTAAGACTTCGTGTGAAGATAAGGAAAAAGCAAACTAGTGGTATGGTCTAGACATCTGTTAATTTTAAAGACTTTCACAATATGATATGAACCAAGATATTTTAAGATTTGGAATATCTAAAGTTCTTGTTGGAAAGGGGAAGGGCAAACTTATTTTGAGGCTTTATATGTCCTGACCTCCGCTAGGCCTGCTTATTTCCTGGTATCTCTCTCTCTTTCTCTCAAGTGTTCCCCATCCTCTCCCTGAGAGATTCTATGTGTGCTTCATCAACCCTGACTGCCTACAGTATGCAACAGACTTCACCACCTTTCTTCACCAAGAAGATTGCTTGCACAGAGAAGGCTCCTCAGACTGCTTGGGACACCTTGCACAGATGCATGCCCCTGCCTTGAACTCAGAATGGACACTAAAAGAGATCCTGAACATATTGGTGGAAATGTGATCAGACACCTGCAACTCAGACCCTTCCTGTTTGGTAAAGGAGCTATAAGGACAGCTAGAACTTCTTGTGATATTCCCATAGTTTTATCTGACATAAATCCTGTATTTTCCGTACTGTAGTCCACCCAACCCTAATCCAAACTATTTTGGGTGGATTGGAGGTTGACAACAGCTAACAGTTGACAACAGGTATCAAGTATTTAATTTCTGAATGAGCCTGTGAAAATCCTAGCAACCCCTCAATAACTAGTGCTGGTGCCTGATAAGATGAGACAACAGAACACGGAATATAATCTATGGCTACCTAAGGACCAATTATACATACATACATATATATAAATATATATATGCACACATATATATCTCTGTGTGTAAGAGTATTTATACTACATATATTCTTTTTCCTTTAGCAAGCTACTTTGATACAGTAAAATATAGGGTGCTGAATTATAAGAGTAACAGTAAAGCTTGGCACTGTGACCTTTTTGTTCATTCATGGCAAGACAAAAATTACTAGTATAATACAGCACAATCAAAAATATAAATAGAGTTTCTTATTTGGATGAAGAATAAGAAGAAAACTCAGTGCTCTTCACTTAATTTTGGAAGGCTCTAAAATACCACAGGGCTTGTGCAGCATAAGAAAGTGACAGAGATAGAACATAAACTGTACAGTCACACCTATTAGTGAACATAATGTTATATTAATGACACTTTTGCATCAAATATAAGAACAGAAACTACTGTGTGTCATTTAGTTAATTTAGAGGAAAAAATGATACCAAAAATATGAGCTCACTGCAACAATTCAAAGCTGAATGCATTTCACAATGGATTTGCAAAATAAGCAGGAACCTAATAAAAAAGTTATATAAGTCTTTACAGTTTATAAACCAAACCTTAGAAAACAATATTAAAAGATTGGAGGCAGAGTTTCGTGGAAACAATGCACGTGAAAAACAGTGACAATACTGTGTTGGCTGCTGGCTTCATACTGAAAATATCTGTGCTTTGCAATCGCTATGGGTTAATTTATCTCTTGAAATGTGTGTGTATTCAGGTAATATTAAGAGATATATATGCCTTTTCAATGGTGCTTTTTCATTTGGGAGAATGTCACAGAATAATTCTCAACACCTCTAGGAAGCTGTTACTCACTAAACAAAGCCTGTAGCCCACTATTTTTCATGTAAACCCACCATGATAAAATATATTAATAAATATGTATTAAAATGCTGTCTGAAATAAATCTGTATCCCTATAATATTCCAGGGAAGAATCTGTACTTCTTTCTTTGCAGAATTTTTTTTCTTTCCTTTTTCTCTAAAACCTGTATAAGAATTGATTTGAATATATTCAGATTTTCATATTTTCAGACAAGCTTCTAGGTTCTCTCCATTCCTTGGAACGCTATGCATCCACCTATGTTCCCAGTTTAGTGGGATATCAGAACCTGTAAGAGACACTGCATTTTTCAAATAAAATGGTTTAATACTTTCCATCCTTCCATGCTGTTAGTCCCAAGTAATGACTTCTTTCTGGAGAGTGGTATCAATGGTTATTACTTTAATGTACAAGACAGTAAGTGAAATATCACAGTGGGAATGTGTTGTAAAGGATGATATTGGCTAAAATACTTGTTTATTTGGAAAGTCCTGTTTCATCCTGAAATCTGTGTCAAGAAAACTATCAATTTTAGATCATGGGAGTTTACATAACTACTGGGAGCAGGACTGGGAGATGTTTTTGGTACCTCTGCAATTCCATTTCATATAAACCATAATATAATTATGAATTTTTTTCTTTAGGATAAGCAAACTGATAGAATTATGAGGCACAAAAGGTAACCTTTCTAAATCTAGCTTTTTTTTTTCCTTTTTTTTTTTTTACCTGAAGTTTATAGCCATAGAAGTATATGTGTAAGACACTCAGCTTCCTATACTTGATCAAGAACTTGATCAAGGGACAATTTTTTCCTGCTCTTACTGGGGAATTTCCACATATATGCAATCACAGTGACATAAATATATGCAATTTTTCTATTTAATTCTTACAATATCACTTATGTTAAAAATATTATCAGTAAAAACCAACAGAAAATCTGTTTTTATTAAAGTGGAACTCAGATTTCATCCAAATATGGCAAAGATACTGTTGAAAAGCTGTTTTTTATGAACACTCTCAAGTCACTTGGGATTTCACTGCCTTTTTTTTTTGAGGGCACTCTATTTTTCAAAGACATTGACTTTTTCCTGACACTTTTAATTATACTTGTCTATGTAAGACAAACCGTGAACCTTAAACCATCCAGTCAAAGCTCTCAGAGCAGAATTATATATGGTTCCCAGAAGAAAACAGCTGAAAACACTAAAGCTAGATGGACAGATACATTAATTATTGCATTAGCTTCAATTTTTTTCTTTCCACACCAACACCACTTTGAGAAATGGAGAATCTATCAAATCAAGTATTTGACAGGTAACGTACAAGGTATCATGTCATTTATCTGTTAGACAAGAAAATACTCTTCTAGCTGAATCTTAATAAAATAAACTTCTGTCTTCATAGTAACAGATTTCACAAGATACTTGGATCTTGCCTATGCACAAGATGTTCATATCATTTTCTTCCATGTTAAGTATTCTTTTAAGTATAGTAGCGTATCATTAACAACATGTGAACATCAACATGTCTGTGAATGCTGTCCATTCACAGAATGGATTGCCTTTTGAAAACATAACTCTCAGAGTGCCTCCTTTGAATTTTCCCAATTGGTATGGAACCCAAGGCTAAATCAGTGGAAATATTTAAACTTTTCCTATCAAAATTAAATTCAGTATTGCAAACTTTTGTGCTATATTTCCAAACTCTTACTGAACATTTATTGTAAAACCATATTAAAAAAGAACATAAATAAAATTCAAGATGTTCTCTAGACTGAAGATTTCTATGTTGCATTTGTAATTTTGTAGAAAACCAATTCTACTCAATGAATAATATTTTTATTTTAAAGTCAAGTCTTTAGTGTGCAACTTAATAGACGTTAATTGCCTTGTCATTTAACAGCAATGGTCGCTGTCACAGCTTCATTCACTAACTTTTTGTTGTTCATGTGGTTTTTGTTCAATTTCAAATTTCATTGATTTTGAACAGTGAAATCAGATTGGTCTTCAACTTTTAGGTTCCAATTCATCTTCCACTAAGCAGATATTACACAGTGCTGTTCATGCAATAGTAAGTTAGGGATGCAGGAAGCAGGGGGAGAAGAAAATCCACGAAGAGAAAAGCAATAAAGTTTATACTGTCTTTTTCTGTAAAATTTAAAAATATATCAGTTCAATTAGCTTCTTTTTATAACTTCAAAACTATGTGTATTTTCAAGGTACTGGATTTTTAATTTTTTTTTGTTCCAGGCTAGTTTTAGGAAAGCAATTAAAGATTTAAAGTACGGATAGAAGTGTTGATCATAGTTACATCATAGTTTGCTATTGTACGATACACTTTTTCTCACCATAAGACCAAAAAAATCCTGAAAACCCCCCCAAAAAGACATACCACTTATTTTAAAAAGGAGACAGCTGGTAAAGAAACTTGTTAGTCCTGTACCTAACTGTAAAAGAATTTTAATGTACCAGTAGCTAGTTTGCATGCAAACATCTCCAAACTGCCTTGTAAATTTTAGCCCAATGTTTGAAGTTTTTTCATAACATTAACCGAGAAATATGAGATTTAAAGTAGAGTATGTTATGTAAGTTCTTCCCACCTCCCAGGATCTGGTAAATCCAAGTATGTAGGCCTATCATGAATGTCAGTTGGTATGCCTTAATACAGATTCAGCTTGAAATACTTCTACTGATAACCTACTACAGTTTCAGTTTGAAATGCTTCTTGTACTGAAAACCTACTAGGACATGTCTTGTGTCATTCCATATCCTGTGCTTCTCCTTAGATGATCAGTTCCTAGTAATTGCTGTTGTGGAAGCAGATCTCATCAGGATGGACAAACAATGTTGTGTTGAGTAAAACTAGTTCCACTTATTTTGATTGAACTTTAGATACATATTAATTAATATTAATTTTTAGATATATGTGGCTTTTTTAAAATATAATGAACCACAGATAGAAATGCCTGACTTCTTTCAAAGTAATTATTTGTATGCCTGTGTCAGCTAAAGATTTTCTCATACACTCAAAATAGATCTGTGGTCTTTATATTATATTATATATATACTCTTGGTACATAACTCACTTCTTTTTTTATGCTATAGACAGCTCATATTCAACTATACATTGTTTTCATCTTGCCTCTCTAAGTTTTATCAAAATTAAATGCATTCATTTTGAAACTGAGACAGAAAAAAATTTTCTTCTTTTTCTGTCTCTCATCACCCTATCTCATTTACCATTTTTAAGTAAATAATTTGATAGTTGATTAAGCCTTTTATTATGGCTTGGTTGAAGGGGAGGCTTTCAGAAGCTAAGTTTGAATACCTGGCTTGCAGCTCTCATTATGTTGAATTAGAATGCATAATTTATGACGATAATGAGTTGTGATATATGGAAAAAAATAGTTTTAAAATTGTCCTGATACAAAAAGAATTTAGTAATTTCTTAGATGACTGAATTTGTGTGTGAGAGATGATAAGATAAACGAAATCAACGATGTACCAGGAAATCATTCAGATATTTGCAGTATAAGCTTTTCTGTGTCCCAAGAGACCAAAAGAAAAGTATGTGGGCGGTGCACTTACCTGCTTTTCGTCTTGAGGCTTACCAAAGTAGTTGTCAGTGGAAGATATGTATTGAGCCAATCAGGCATCCACTATTAAGCAAAATGTATGATCTTTGTCCCCTTGGTAACAGTTGTGTTTAGCAGAACGCAAAGCGTGTTGCTCTAAATCATTGCTCTAATTGGCACCTTTGTTGACAGTCTCAGAAGAAAGGTCAAGATGTGGTTAGGCATGGGACTGATGTACTGTCTTACAGCTGCAGCCTCCTTGGCTGAATGCAGCAATTTATTGAGCAGGCATTTGCGTTTTAATTTCTTACGGATATTTTAGCAGATTCCATGAGTAGATACTATTTGCATTTAATATTTTTTAAATTTTTTTATTTTTCTTTTATACTTTGCTACAGATAGCATGCTTACTGCATTAAACCTGTGTGAGAAAAAAGGAAAGTGAGGTGCCAAGCTAGTGCAAAAATACCTATAACCTGGTCACTTAATAAATTTACTTACTGTTGACAGTTGCTGCTTTATACAGTGGAATATTAACACCACCTAGGCCAAGCTACTTTGGGTATTTGAAAAAAAGTACATAGTAGAACACCTGAATTTAAAAATGTCAATTCCATATATAGTCATATTCTATGAGATGTAGGCACTCAAAGAGGGTGATTCAGAACCCTAAATTAGTTGACTAAAGTTAGTGTGAATACCTCCCACAGTAGCAATATGTTGTAGAGGGACAGAAAGCAGACAAGTGAAGAGAGAAAGGGAGGAATGGAGTGATAAGGACAATAAATGAAGTAAGTCTATAGTGAACTTCAGAAACTATTAGAAATTATTATGAGTTTTTTGACAAAAGAAAGATCACTTTGTTTGTTGTAGCACATGCTCTAAACCTAAAAGCATCTTCATAGGTAACCATAACAATAGCGTAGGTATGACACTTTCAGCTGTGACTATCTGTACATCCATTTGTTGTATCTGTATTACAATTGTTCCTGCAGTCCCCAGTCAATACTGGAGGATGAAAATACAGATATAAATAATTCCTTCTTCAAAGAGCTTACTAGAGAAATAGGATTCATAGATGAAGAATAGGACAGCAAACGGGAGAAGAAAGAATGAAATTACCTGCTCAAAGTCATGAAGGATAATAATTCTTTCTTACTACCTGAAACGTACTACATGGACTACAATCTATAATCCCTTACAATTTCCATGTGTGAAAGGATTTATAATATACACAACTTTTGGGAATTAATTTGTTTTTTAAAAAGTTTGGCTTTAGTAAAAGAGAAAGTATTTATACTCATGAGTAATGGTACCACAGTAAACAGCCTCATTTAAGTTTATAAGGGTTGAGTAGCATTCTTGAAAACATAGGCCTTTCACAGGATTATGGGTTTTATTGTGTTTTATTGTATTTAGTATTTCATTAAAATAATTCATTTGGGCTGTAGGCACCTTTTTAAAGAGAAATCAAGAATTCTGCATTCATCTGTCTGTAAATTTATTAGCTCATTAGTCACTGTACAAGTGGATGACAAATCTCAATTTTTCATCCTCAAAACCAAAGGTTACTAAAGGACAACATCCTACGTGTCCCAGACTTTCAATTTTTTTTTTTTTTTTTTAATTTGAATTTAATATCTACTTAGAAGACTTTTTGGCATTTAATGGAATTGCTACAAAGCTTTCTTGTCATTCATGGACATATATAAGCACACACATACTAATGCTTTGTGCCTATCCTTTTACCTATTTACCTATCCATCTATTATCTTCTGTTGTGTAGGATAAAAACCTTTGACATGTAATCATCTATTGAGATCTAGGTATCTCTGAGAAATTTTCCATTAGAAATTGTCGTTATTGGGCATGTTAAAGTGAGCGCACAACAAAAAAAATTGGTATTATTGTTTGGGAAGAAATGGGAAGCAAATTCTTCTGTTAAAATCAGTAGAGCTGTTATTTCACTTGCTGTTCTCTCTGATGGACTTTCAGTTTGCTGACACAGTGTAAATTGACTCTGTTGATACAGTTTTGAAAGTTCGTATTCTTAGTTTTGGTGAAGTTAATACATGACTCATCAGTTGTAGATTCAGGGTTTACCGTTTGTAAGAACTAATAGTACAAATGATCTGATATCCATCTATTTCTAGTGGCTCTTTTTACAAAAGTACACTATATTGGACTAGAGCAATATTTCTTGATCATGTGTGGATTTCCTAAATTGTACTGTATTTTAGATTTGGGATTAGATTTGACCTAGGTCATCTGTTGAAGACATAATGGTAGTGTATGTATTATACTGTGGATGCAATTTATCATCCAATGCCAGTTATTATAAGTCTGTTTGATGTTACTGTATAGAAGGCTTCATCTCTATACCTGATTTGTAGCAGAGAAGTTCTAATTTCAGCTTACATTCTTTTATTTGGCAACATTCAAGAAAAGTATTTAGGCACATTGCCTTCTGCCTGAAAATACTGAAATTAATTGATATGGCCATTTATCCTATTCAACAAGAACATGTGGATTTTTGATTACCTACAGAAAAGCACAGTCTGTATTCAGTGCCTGATGGCTACAGTTTTCTTTCAATAGGCTCATAAATTTTGCCTCTTAATAGAGAGAAAGTGAACTAACACCTGTTGCAGTGTCACATTTTTAGCTACGTGAACTTTATAACTACTGATTATTGAGATTTTTACAGTCCTAGAAAAAAATCCTAAATGTTAAAGCACTAGAAAAAAAATTAATATTTGCTTCTTATTGTACCTATCACTTTATAGTTCTTCTTTTACCAACTTTCCGTACTTTTTTTGGTCATTTTAATAGATTGTTCAGATATATCGGATTAAGAATGTATCCTTAAGTAACAACTGCTGCAATCAGTCACTATTTTTTTTGTTCTCGAGTAGAGAAATAAGCCCTTTCGTTCCACTACTATCATGTTTCTCTTTACTGTGGAGCAGGAGCCAGACACTGAATATATCTGCAGCACGGGACTTATCAACCCTGCAAATGTCACGGAGCACATTCCTAACATGATGCAAGTTTTGTATTTTGGCAACAGAAAGTCATTTCCTATACTCCTCTTGTTGGTGTCCTGATAAACCTAGATAGGAAATAGGACACATGGACTGGGCAGAACATGGAGTCATGTCCTAAGAGCATTAAGTTTAGATTCAGCTGGAACATTCTGAGCTACTTATGCTGTTCTTGATTTTCTGCTCTCTTACAACATCCACGCTAAATATATTTATTTTGCTTGCTTATGTACACACTCTTGCTCAAATGTGTTAACATTTTTTATATGTCTGAATTACAAAGAAGAGTATACCTCAAAAATGGCTAAAGCAATTGGCTTCACTTAGTAGCTGAAACTGTGTCTAAATTCCCTTTAAATCTGAGTCTGTCTTCCTTCCCACCACCAAAGGTGATTTGGAAATATAGAAGAAAACCACTTATGAAACAAAAGGTTGTTGTATTAAAAAGAAAAAAAAAAAGAAAAAAAAAAAAGAAAGTGGTTTACCTGTTACCGGAATAACTAAAAGCTCTAAAAGCTGGTTGTGGTTTAACCCCAGCAGGCAGCTCAGCCCCACACAGTCACTTGATCACTCCCCCACAGTGGGATGGGAGAAGTGAATCAAAAGGGTTAAAGTGAGCAAACTTGTAGGTTGGGATAAATCAGTTTCATAGGAAAGCAAAAGCCACTCACACAAGCAAAGCAAAACAAGGAATTCATTCACCAAGTCCTGTGGGTGGGCAGGTGTTCAGCCATCTCCAGGCAAGCAGGGCTCCATCATGTGTAACATGGGACTTAGGAAGAAAAATGCCATCATTCTGAATGTCCCACTTTCCTTCCTCTACCCCCAGCTTTATATGCTGAGCATGACATCATGTTTTATGGCAGATCCCTTCAGTCAGTTTGGGGTCAGCTGTCCCAGCTGTGTCACCTCCCAGCTTCTTGTGTTACCCCCATCCTCGTTGGTGGGGTGGGGTGACGTGAGAAGCAGAGGTCTTCAGCCTGTGCAAGCACTGATCACAAATATGTAAGACAGGTGGGTGTTATCAACAGTGTTTTGGTCAGAAATCCGGAACATAGCACTGTACAGTCTACTATGAAGACAATTAACTCTATCCCAGCCAAAACGTATACAAAATTAAATTCAGGATATTACTTATCTCATTTATTTCTTGAACACAATGTATTTTTCATATAAATACATAACATAATAGTTTCAAAACCACTGTCTGTTCTTGGATCCAGTGATGTACACTTCAGGAAAGCTCACTAATGTCTAAGCTTTTATCCTCATGGAATGAAAGAGAAAAAAAAACATTTTTGTTTCATATTTTTTACTTCACATTTTGAATAAAAAAATTAAATTTCCATATAAGTATGCAGTTTCTGTTATAAACTGTGACTGCTTGTCTGAGGCTATAATATATTTCCTTGGGTCAGTTAAAGATAGGATTAGATATAGTGTAGCTCGGCTTTGGTTTTTTGTTGTTTTTTACTGATAGTGACTTCATCTCATTGCTTGTGTTTCCATGCAACCATATGTCTATGTGAAGTCACATTTCACTTTTTGATGAATAAAGTCCTTCTGATTTCCTCTCATCAGTTGTAGAACTCATAAGTGGGATGCAAGTGTCATGTAGTTAGACCAAGAATATTATACATTTAGAATTTGCCAGCATAATTGTGTGTTTTGTTGCATTATTCAGAACTTATCAGCACAATTGTGTGTTTTGTTTTGTCATTCATTTTCCTTTATAGGGTTTACATGCTGAGAATTTTCTTCCTGGCTTTCTGGAAAAATGCCAGACTCCAAGGAAGTTTCTCTTCCTCTTCCTTTTTTACCTTCTTATTTAAAATGCTCTTGTGTATTCAGCAAGAGGATGCCAGCTGCATGAATTCAAGCAGCAGAGAGTGCAGGAGAAGACAATTTTAGCACAGCTCACTGCTTTCTGTGGTTTTGCACGTTGCTTATTGGAACCTGTTGTTCATGTGCTGGCCAACATTGTAACGTGGCAGTGTGAGATGGACAGCTATTGAACACCCACAATTTAGAATTCTGGGAAAAAAGCATGCCATGCGTTTTGCTGGGGGTTTTTTTTTGTTTGCTTAACAATGTGAGAAAGGGCAGTTTTCTGGCCATTTTAACAACCATTTACAATCATTTAATTTAGTGTCTGTGGAAATGCATAGTGCAGCTCAACTATGCCGTGAAAGCCTTTCAGTGCCTGAGTGGTAGTGTTGAGCTGTCCTGCCTTATGTAAGCCAAATGTTTTCGAAATGGAGCTGCTTGCAGAAATCTTGTCTCCGGAGAGATGTGCCAGGACAGGGGCATATTGGTTTTGACTTAGGAACTTGTAACCATTTTTTCCTAGCCAGATTAAATATTACTAATGACAGCAGTTCTACAGGGAAACACAAGTGAACATTCTGTAGATAACTGTGCAGGAGGGAGAGAATATATCTTCTCCATGCCTGTTGTTTTCAAAGTCTAGTCTTAGGAAATTAAAGGACAGAAGAAAAATAAATTATTAATGCTGCTCATGAAATTTTAAACGTACAAACATATCTTGAAATATAGTAGCAGGAGGGTAATAAACCTACACCCTTTCCACTTTTTTTAGTAGTGGACATGTTTGTGCAACAGCACTCAAGCACAGCTTCTTACTGCAGGTGCTTTTACCATTTTGGGAGTTCAGTGCCCTTGTTTTGTTAGCCTCAGCAGTTTGAAAGTGTTGGCTCACCCGCAGCGCTTGCAAATCTATCACTGTCCATGCTGCCTTTGCTTTTTGTATTTACTGGTGTCTTATGCTTCAGGGTTTCCGATGCCCTTGAGAAGCTGTGATCATTTTTTACATCTGAAAGAGTGCCAATTCATTTATTAAGATAGAGTCTGTGAGGCCCGGATAAATTTATTCTATCTAACATTTAATAAAACATTAAATTACAAATGTGACTTATACAGTGACATACTCAGCATTATCCTTCCAAGGTTTATATTTGAGTGTTGCAGGGCCCCACCTCTCCAGAAGGTAACTTGCTATCAATCTAGCTCTAAGGTGACAAGGCCACTGATGTTTTTCTGTGGTGGTTATTTAATAATTAATTTTTCATTGCTAGTCTGTTCAATAAATGGATTGCAACATTTAAGACCAGTTTAATAGGTTTACAGACCCCTTATCAATTCCAATAATGATAATAGTTAATAGGAGAATAATGAATTTGCACTCAAAGATCTCAAGATCAATCAAGCAAATTAAATCTGGCCTAGGCTGTGGCTGCTGGAGTGGTTTTTTGTTTGTTTGTGTGTTTGTGGATTTTTATTTATTTATTTTTTTTACTATAAAATATGCCCCGTGTGGATAACCCTGTCTGGTGATTTGTTGAATTTCTTACTGTTTCACTTGTCATATTAATTTAAATCTTTAATCTGAGGACGTGGAACGCATATGAAGTGGCACATTAAATCAATATTTTGTTGCAAACGATGTCTCCTAAGAGGGTCCCATTGTGTAGGGGAATGCAATGACAGGAATAATAAAAAGAAATTGTATTTTGATCTTTTCACATATGTTATTGCAATGCTGTTTACCTATTTTAAAAAAGCATGTACCTCTGCTTGTGAAGGTAAAATCTTTCATTGAGCTTTACCACATACTCAAAATACAAAGTAAAAAAAAAAAA
>VZTE01005062.1:1094979-1120979 GCA_013397775.1 Eulacestoma nigropectus | reverse complement strand
AAAAAAAAAGTCCAGATGGGAGAAGCCTTGCCAGTTACTATGAGGACTTGAGAGCATCAGCCCTACAAAGTCTATTGCTTAGCAGGGGTTTGCTTGGCATTTAAAATAGAAGGTTCTTGGTCTTGTTAGAGTTCATGGTAGTCAGAGATAACCTCATTAAGAGAGTTAATAAAGGAGAAAGGTACATTTGTTTTATCTTCTTGCTTTATGTCTCACTGAGAGCCTGATTTTCCACTTTTCTGTATAATTACTTAAACTGGGTTGATTCTGTCATTTCACTGACGTTTACACAGCCCTTTATATTGCACACAGAGTACACTGGAAAGGGATTGAAAGCATTGTTATTCATTCCTGGCTCTAAAACTATCTGACTGAACCTCCATTCACTTCATTACCCATTTTGTGCATTTGTAAAATACAAACCAAGTTGATGACCTCAGTAAAATTTATGGATTAAAAATGCTGGATAAGAATATAATTGTGAGATTCACAACAGTAGGGAATTGGGGCATTCATTTTTCCAGAGCTTTGGGATCTGACTTAAGATCTTTTCTTGCCAGTTTTTTTTTAAGTAATTCTGATTAGACAGGACATTGTCAAAAATTTTTTGATATAACCTGAAAAGCAGAGGGGAAGGAGAACTCCACACAACAACCACATCTATTGTAATCTAGATTCTAAAGAAAACAACCTTGGGTAAGACTACAAATCTAAACCAACCCCAGGCAACCAATACTTCATGTGACATCAAGGTATTTCCTTAGCCTTCCTTGTTCTTGACGTAAACCAAGACTACCACCTCTCAAGCTTGCAGACAGCGCTGTAGCAAGTAGACATTGCCTGGGCAGCAGTTAACTATGGCTGCTGCTCCAGTTTCTTGCTGAACAACTTCTAGAGAGAGCACAGGCTGTGTACCCGTATGAAGGTGGAGAAAAGAACTGTTTGGGAAAAGCAGTTGTTTTGGTTGTTGCAGGTAGAAAGAAAATGAACCTGGAGTGTTGTGTTGTGCTACTAAACTCTAGAGAGAGGGTGGGAGGATATTGTAGCAAAATATAAGAGGAAAACTTGGGCATGAGGGTATCATTAGATGATAAAAAGAGGAGAAAAGCTGATAAACCTCCATTGCTACAGGAGTCAGTTATTTAGCCTTGATTAGTGAGGACTTCATGTATTTAGGACAGGTACTGCCTATCATTAACTGGTAGTAGCCTGTTTCCAGTTTGAGCAGTACCTGATTAATAGTTACTATCAATGTTGATGTTTATCCTGACAAAAGTAGGTATTTCATTACTGTAAGCTCATCAGGTGCTGCAAACTGGATTTGTCATGCTGCAACCAATCAGTGTCATCTGCTGTTGTTGCACTATTTGCCATTTCCAAATTTGGGTTTACGATAATAGAATCATACAGTAGTTTGTTTGGAAGGAACCTTTATAGGTTATCTAATCCAACCTCCTGCAATGAGCAAGGACGTCTTCAGCTAGAACAAGTTGCTCAGAGCCCTGTCCAAGCTGACCTTGAATGTTTCCAGGGATGAGGCATCTATCACCTCCCAGGGCAATCTGTGACTATTTATCTTGTGATAGGAGACATTGGAGACCCTTTTCTGCACACAGTGGTTGCCAGTCAGTGGCTGGCAGCGACCATTTTTCCCAACGGTGCACAGTCATCACTGAGAAGCAATAGGCACTGACCAGTGAATGCAAATTTCTCTTACTGCATAGCAGCTCACCAGCAGGGTATAGTTGTGTAGGCTCTTATTTTGGGGCAAGGAGATGCAGAATGCAGTTACTGCTTCCTACCAACTATAGGTCCATAATTAGTTTCTGCAGTGACTTTGTGATTCACAGCAGGTGATGAGCAGAGATAGTTTACTAGTGAAGTATATGGTGACTTCAGATAAAAAGCCTGGGGCCGAGGAGAGAGAAGATAGGAAATGTAGCAGGCAAATAGGATTATTATGGCTAGAAGAGAGAATCAGGTAGCAATTTTTTATTTTTTTTAATTTTTTTTAGTAAGACACAAGATGTATCAAACAAGACTTTGAAGTAGGAAAGAAGAAAGGAGATAGGAAGAGGGATTACAAGATTACAGAATGGAAATTTTAGACTGAAATTTTAAGTGGCTCACCCCATCCTTTTCCTCATGCACTCTCCTTTAGTCTAACAAATGTCTTGATACTGTTGAGGCTGAAGTCCACATTCCGAATACCCATGCAATTTCAGTTAAGTCATCCCTGAAACATAGTGGGAGATTCAAATTCAGTTCATATGGGCCTACAGATCAGTCACTAAATCTCAAGAAATACTATTTTTCTAAAGGATAGGAGGAGCATTGGTGGGTGGCTTGACTGAAAATAAGCATTAAGAATAGATATGATAATGAGATTTGTCCTTGATATACAATAAGTGCACAGAAAGAATAGCAAAAGCAAACCTATGAAGTTGGAAGTGTATAGGGGGAAATCAGAACATTTAACAACTATTCTCTCTCACAGAAACAGTAGGAAAATTTATTAAGAGTAGTACCTTACTGATGGCTCCATACAGACAAATAGAGGAGTACAGCAATCTATTTAGTGGTTTTTTGACTTTATTTTATGAGGTTAGCAATAACACTGCAAACACTGCACTGATGCAGAATGATAATGTGCAAATGTTTGCATGAGTTAGTGGCCCTTTAAATTCATCCTGATGCTACAGAAGTCAGACGGGCATTTATTGCACTAGTCCTTACTATTGAGGAGAATTTCACTTGATGTGTAAAATATCCTTTTGTAGCCTAAAATAAATTTTGAAGAGAGAATGACTAGAAATACAAGAATTTTATTTCCTTACCTGTTAGAAGTGCAACGAAATAACTCATAAGAAATCAGCACGGTGTGAGTTTTATTTAAATTGTACACTCGATTCATTCCTATTCTCTAGGTATGTAACATATATAAAATCAACATTATCTCAATTGCAATGTTATCACCTTTAACTCTCCTTCTCTTGGAGCTAGTTATTTCTATGAATTTGGGAGTGAAAAATCCTGTTCCTTGCACTCTGCCAACAGTTCTTTGGGGTGGGCAGAGTACAAAGATCTGAGCAGGAAACTTTGCTGCTATGTACTGAGAATTCTTCTTTAGCCTATCCAAAGTACATTTTGTATTTTCTGTAATGTTTTCAGCCTGATATAATTGTAACCTTCTAGAAATTGGTGTTACTATTCATTCATTTAAAGTATGGAATCTTATGTCACTCCTTAAATACCTCTTAGGGTTGGACATGCTATTTAAAAGCCTGGGCTTTTTAACAAAGTATGGAATGTGAGATGTCAGTTCATTCTATTTAAGGTTTATGAAAAATACCATTTCAGCTCTACAGCATTGTCACATTTGAAAAATGTTGACTTAAAGACAATCACTGCGTATTTCTGCAGAGAATGCTTTGAATACATTTGCTTTTAGAAAAATACCAGGTTTTAGGCAGACAAAATAACTCTTCCAACTCCATCTAAATTATTTCTTCTGTGCTAGTGCTACTTTCAGAGGACTCTGGAGGTGTTTAAATGTCCACATAATAAATTACATGTGGGTTATTGGTGACTCACTTTATACTTGGGATCAACACAACACTTAATTTTTTATTTTATTTATTTTTTTTTTAAATGAGTTTCCAAATAAAATGCAGTAGTTAGTTAGGTTTTTGCTTACTGACTGAATTCCTTAATTTTCAGGCCATGCCATGAAGGATCAGCGTGGTCGTCTCTCAGGGTACTTTTTTAACAGTAGACAGCATCAGAGGGAAATTCAGTGAACAGTGAAAAGCTCCAAAATGGAAACATAGCAGCATTTCCACTGAACCTGCTTTTATCCCATATTTCTAGTAGCAAAGTTATGCACTGAAAGGCTTATNACATAGCAGCATTTCCACTGAACCTGCTTTTATCCCATATTTCTAGTAGCAAAGTTATGCACTGAAAGCATTATTTTATTTAAAAAAAAAAAAAAAAAAAAAAAAAAGGTACTGTCCAGTGTAGCTGTCAATGGTCTTGTTATTCATATAAATACCTAAAGCTCCTTAGAATCCAGCTGGACTCTCAGCTTCAGTGACGTCTTGAAGGAATATGATAAAACATGCTTCCCAACAGCAAGTTTCTCCTTTCCTGGCAGTAAGCTACTTGTTGTGTGGTCCTCTGGCTCTGACAGACCTGATCAAATAACTTCCTACCAGAAGTGGCCAGCTTCTTATTCCTTGGGACAGAAAAAATGTGTTTCTTCCTCTCCACTCTATTAATAGTGTTTAGATTCTAATGGGTTGGTCTTGAGGAATTGAATTCATACCTGCTGAAAACACCAGCTCAGGCTTGATTTAGTCAGCCACATAGATCATTTATGGACCATGGGCAGACTCAGGGTAATGCTTTTTCAAAAATAAGTAAGAAAGTATGATATGAACTCTGTATAAATCCACATCAGACTTCTAACAGGTGGGTTGAAGTAAAAGTAATTTAGAAAAAAGATTAGTGTTCCTTTCAGGAATATGCAGATTAATGAAGTAATTAGGGTAGAGGGCCAGATCCTCAGGGCGCTGTAAATCATCATCACTTAGCTGAAGTTACTGAAGCTATGCTGATTTATAACACCTACAGAATTGATCCAGTAGCAAATCCTTAGTGATAATGTTGGTGTTTTCTCCTGGTAATAGAGCTGCCGGCATCCAGGATGACAGTTGGTTTGAGGGGCAAGTTCAGAACAGAATACAGATAAAAGACAACATGCATATTTAGAGCATGTGGGGAGCTTATGACTGCAGAAGACCTTCTGGAATTTCTGTGTTCAGTTCCTTTTTACTGTTGCAAACAATGCCATCTTATCATGCCATTCAAATTTTTTCTTAGAAATGAAGTGGTTGGTTGAAGCAGAATGGTATTTTAAGCACAGCATTACTCTGAAAAACAGATTGAATAGAACTTTTATCACATGCTGCCCTCTGGTTTCTTTTATGATCACTATCTCAACTTTCATTTGAAAAAGGAAAGAAACTGTAGATTAAAAAGGTGGTATGAGGGGTGTGCTGTGTGTGTCTGTGGCTATGGGATCAATATAGATGGCTTATGTTTCTAGAACAGGTAGCATTGAGGAACATGATAGAAAGGCACTACAGCCAATAAGTTGACTTGGTGCTTTGCAGTGCAGCATGAAGCTTCACTTAACTTACCACCTGAGGTATCTGTTCATCTGGGAACGGTCGGCACACCCCAGTTCTCTGGACTGTGTCTACTGAGCGAGGAGTTTGGTCTGACTAATCTTTAGTGCTGGCAGCAATATGCAAAGCCAGAAGGACAACAGCTTGGCTTACAAGTAGCATGCTGTGTCCACAAAGACCAGATAGATTGAAAGACTGTCTATTGACTTGTAAATTCAGGAAATTTGATAGTGAATCCTGTGGTGTACTGAAAATGCAAAAGTGTTCTGTACTGTTTATGAATGCAATTTACAGAATAGGATTACACTTTAGATGAAAATCAGCTTTTTATGCAGAAGTTCAGCATAAACTCTGAAAATTTTTGATTAGTAATGAAGTGTAACCTCAGGTCCACAAACATTTGAAATTGTGTGTCGTTGTTTTTGGCTGGAGATTTTTGCTTGCTTCAGTTACCAGAGGAGTGCATGTGTGACAATGTTGTGTGCAGGGGGGAAGATGTGAGAGAAGTAGAGAAAGGAGGGCTTTTTTGATCTTCCAAAATGCAGTTCCTGATTACTGATAGAGAAGCATGGATAAGCATTTGGTGCTCATTCCCTAAACTCACTATCTTTTATTTGAATTTATCAAAATTTCCATATCTCCAGAGAAGAAGGAAAATGAACATTTTGCTGAGAAATGTGTTATGATATTTCTAGATGTATTTTTTTTTCTGACTAGCTTTGAGAGTCTCTGATGTTTTTCAAATTCCGTTAAGGTACCATCAAATCTTTGCAAGGCAATGCATACAGAAATTGACTCTCATGAAACACTAATAAAAGTTATCAAGCTTGTTGTCTTTCCAAACCCACATATTCTTATTTTCCTTATCAAATACAGGATATTGTGAATGAGAGCTGCTTTATTTATTCAACTAAATTGTTTTGAAACAATAACAAAAGATTTCCATGAGTGTTTTGCTGGAAAACTATTATTTGCTTCTCCTAAGAAAACATTGGCTCTCCTGCAGTGGTGTAGTTACATTTCAAATCTGGAGCTAAACCATATTAACATTAAAGAAATGTTAAGAAATAGCCTCCCAATGGTGAACAGGTTAAAATATCTTAATATTTAACTGGTGAGTTTTGGGGTTGTGGTTTCAGGGTTCTTTGGTTGTTTTGTTTCTTTGGGTTTGTTTAGGGGGGAGAGGTGTTTTTGCTGTTTGTTGTTGGATTTTTCTTGCTTTGTTTTTAGAAACAGGTCAAAAATTCAGGTCACGAAGAAGTTCATAGCAATATCTGGCAAATCAAGGGTTTGAAACAGGACACTGTCACTTGCATGGATAACATAAATTCAGATGATATTTTAATTATCAGTAGTAGTGCATGTGTTCACTGGCTTAGTATTCTTGAGGAAGTTGCACAAGAGGAGACAAACTCCTCCCAGTCTTTAGGAAAGTGGCAGTGTGAAGGAGCTTCAGAGGAAAATGGGCTAATTTTATATAGCTCTACTTCCATTCTCATTTGCATTCATCACTATAAAAAATTAGTTGGGGGATGAATTGCATAGTATCTGAAGGATCTCACACACATGAAAATACAATTTGGATAATGAAATCTAATTTTTAAAAACTGTTTGCTAACTATAGTATTTAATGGGAAATGGTACATGTTAAATTAGCAGCAACACCAACACCCAACAGTTATTTTAGTATATTGCCCAATAAACGGCACTTTTTAGACATACTATGCAATAAAAGTGATTAATTGAGCCAAATTGACTACACTAAGAAAAATGAGATTAAATTGGTAAACTTGACTTTTTCATAGATGTGTGCATATTCTCACTATTACAGACTGAAACTCCCTTTTCATAGTAGTTGCACCAATGTGAGCTGTCCTGGTCAATTCCCCTGGCTAGTACCCATCAGCAGGAGTCTGCCTGTGGATGTGCTTCTGTCTGCGCTTGATGCTGTGCAAGAGAACAGCTGAAACAGATCTGCTGTATACTTCACCTGTGGTACAGAAGTTCTGATACTGTAGATACTAACAATTCTTTTCGAACAGCACAATTCAATGCATGTATGGAAAATCTAATACTCTCTATCCAGTTGCTTTGCAGTTATCTTGATTAAAAAAAAAGATTTAATTAGCCAGTACAAAACTGGTGGTTCACATGCCCTTAAGGACATTGGAGAAAAAGAGTTGAACAAGTCAAAACTTCAAGAAGGATTAAATTAGGGTAACCAAAAAACCAAAACCAGAGCAAAAGAAGAAATTCATTGACTCCACAACTTAATAGAATGTGATCTTGTAGATATTTGAATTTAATACCATGTTTAGTAGGAGATTTAGAGGAAGTTATTTGATGGAGTCACTATAGTAAATGATGATGTTAAAAAGATGAAGAAAAATAAAAATCTGGAACAGTCTTTACACAGACTAAATTTTCATGAAGTCCTTAGAATATTTCTATTTTATTCTTTGTTGCAATTCACAATAGTATGTTTCTTTAAAAATATAGCAACTGAGCAGTTGGGGAAAAAGACTCGTATTTTGCATTGATCTGGACTTTGCATTTTTTCTCAGGTGTATATCTGCAAAGACTATTTACTCCTTTGCTGGGAGCAGCTGGACATTGGATAGGAGGAGAGAGGGAAGAGGAAAGTTAAGACAAATGACAGCACTTGCCACATAACAGAGACTTGAAATTTGCCAGGCAGAGCAGGGAACAGAGGTGCAAACAGTTGTAGGAAGGATGGAAGAAAATGTTGCTCTGTTCTTCTCCTGTTACTTTTCTTCTCTAAGGGACAGTCAATTCTATGGCATTGTTTGCAACAGGCAAGCTATTTTAAGCTAGCTGATCTGAGAGAAAGCATAAGGAAGAGACACAGCAGGCCGGAGCGAGATTTGTCCATAGTCATTTCTTATTTTCTCATTTCTGCTACATTCAGAGGTTTTTTCCCATGGTATGTATCTGGTTTTCCAAATTAATCGCTAATAAAGCTCAGTCTAGAGAAAAAAAAATACATAAAAAAGAAAAAAAAAAGTCTTATTTTGAATTGCTTGTAAAGATCACCTGAAAGAAAGAGAATGGGCAGGTTTGCTTCCAAACTGTTGCTGAATCAAGTCTAGCCATAGTCAAAAAAGAAATAAAATAGAAGTTATTAGAGATGCTATGCAAAGTTTTCCAGATGGCAAAGCCTCAGGAACTTTTAGCCTGATTACAAGCAGTGTGAATAACTGGCTCTGATGGTTACCAAGACAGCAGCCACCACTTTTGGTGACCTTTCCTTATCATCAAGTGGGTTTGTTGTAGATGTAAATGGAGAATATAGCCAGACTTACTGCCAAGGCCAGTGTTTTGGGGTATTTCAGGTTTCCATAGGGAATTGACTACTGAAGGAATTTTTTTTCTTTGATAAGTGGATTTTCACCTGAAACTCTGGGATGGGTGTCAGGATATTATCTTGGCATTTATCCTCAAAAATCCAAATTCTGTGTTATAGCCAGTTTGGTGCTGTGTATAGTGAGTGAGTTAATTGGGAGCAACCAGGCATGTCTGACGAACAATAACAAGCGTGATAACTTGGAAGGTGTTTTCAGCATGTGGCATTTAGATATTTTGGCAGTGTACATGCAACAGTTTGAAGTACCTTACGTGGTGCACTTTGGGAACAGTGACGGTATAGACACTTAGTAAGGAAATATCTAGGATAATGACAGGTACAGGTGAGTAACTGGGTCCAAATATGCCTCTGACAAAACCTTAACATATCACAGTGTATGAGTAGATGAATATTCTAAGAATAGGACTGTAGAGTCAGAATGCATGTGGATATCTCTCTTTCCATAAATGCTGAATTTAGGGAAATTTTCTCAGAGTTATGGTCTCACTGGACCTGACCTTTTTGAGACTGAAACAAACCTAAAATACCAAATTCTTCTACCTCCCCATGCACTACCTCCAGTAGTTTCATAAGGGCAGGCAGCTCTCTGACAAGTATTTAAAGTAACGAGGTTATTTACCTGAGCTATATACACGACATCTAAACCACTAAATTAAGAATGGATTTTATGTATTTTCTTAGAAATATAATTACATCTTCATTTAGGTATAGACTGGCAATTAATGTGAATGAAAATGCAGGATGATTTTCTATGATTTGCAGCTAGACAATTCAACGAGTTGGGTAGGGGTTGATAATATCTTCTCCAGTTTTTGTGTGTAGCATAATAGAATGAGTTTGTGGCTTAAAGCCTTTTCCAGCCATCTACAAGCAACAATTTTCATTTGTGGACACTGAAAAGTTTTAGTAGAGGGATTTTTCAGCTTTCTGCAGCATTCTGTGAGAACTCTGTGTCTCTCACGAAAACTATGCAGAACACTGCTACGGGTTTTTGTAAACTAGT
Source organism: Eulacestoma nigropectus (assembly GCA_013397775.1). Classification (NCBI taxonomy): domain Eukaryota; kingdom Metazoa; phylum Chordata; class Aves; order Passeriformes; genus Eulacestoma; species Eulacestoma nigropectus. The sequence goes on along the minus strand of VZTE01005062.1, from coordinate 1,111,399 downwards.
TCTCTGTCTTTGCACCTGCTGTTGTTAAGTTAGTGTTGTTGTGGTACACTGAGGAAAAGATTTTGAGATGGGTGTTGTATAGCCTCCACCAATCATTCTAGGAGGTGGTTGACCAAGGGACCAATAGTACTATGCTGCTCTTGCGAGTCAAGTTATATAAACCGATTTATAATTAATTAAATAAGCCATTTTCTCCGGATCTTGGTTGTGTCGTTTCTCACCGTCCCGGGTACAACAGCGACATTCATTCACTATGATTAGGACTGAGTTTGATATGGGGTCAGCAGCTGATTCACTAAGTACCTTGACCTTCTTTCAGTGTCTTATTTCAATACTAAATTCTGTCCTTTTTATCTTCTGTCCCATCAGCTGCGTTCACATCTTTGTTCTGTGTATGTATAGAGGCTTTTCCACTACTTTGTGGTTTTGTTTAGTCAACAGTACTCCCTTCTATATGTATGTTTGTATGTATGTCTATGAAGACATCTTTCTACTTATAAACATCAAATTCTCTTGACCTAATATTTTGTATATTAACTGTCATTTTATCTCTAGAAGGTAAAGATAATACATCCCATGGAAGAGCTGAGCTCAGGTCTCACAGGTGTGTGTATACATCTGTGTTAAATTGCTTGATACTTAGAAGGGATCCAGAGCCTTTCCTGCAAATTCCGTTCAGCCTCAAGACTGTAACAGAATTGTGACAAACTTGAAATTTATGTTTTACAGAGAATTTGTCAAATTGACTTTCTATTTGAATTCCAAATTGGTTAGGTCATACTGAACATTTTTTTTTTCTGCAATTGATATTTTAAAAGTATTTTGAAAGATGGGAATGAAATCTATAAAAGGTTGAGAGCAACAGGGAAATCTGGCACGACATTATGTTATCATAATTTACCAGTCAGCTTATATTTCATACTTTTTTTTTCTCTGTGTGTCATAACACTTTTTGAATATGCACTACACTTTTTCTTCCAGTTTACTTTATTATAGCTTGTGATGTTCAAAGGAAAATTTTATTTTGAGTATTCAAACTTTTGATTGTCTAGGCATTTTTTTGGTATGTAAAGTCAGTATTACTGAAGTCAGTAGCTCAGTTTGAAGGTAATAGTTGTTCCTTATTATATATATATCTGTTATTGTATTAATGAGTATAATTTAGATTATTGAACCTGGTAATTCTTTGGGTGAGTTCACAGCAAGGGCACTTTGGGCTGAATGAAAAGTAAAACTTCAGTCAATAAACCAATTAATGTGTCAACAGTGTACACTATTAGGCAGCAGTGCAATGCTGATCATACAGCAGTCTTTAATGTTTAATATGGAAGAGGAATGAGATATCACTCTCCTTTTTTATTTGTGCTTTAAAAAAAAAAATGATGTGAGAGTAGTGGAAAGTAAGAGCAAGTTTCTTCAAGTTATTCTTTCAAATATATCACTTTCAAATAGGTCCTAGCCTTAAAAAAAACAACAACAACGATAAACAATGAAAATAGTGTAATTTAAGAGATTGCTCCAGCTTCTTAAAACGCAATTTGTTTAGGAAATTAAATGCCTATTATAATATTCTGAGTGCTATCAATGGAATTAAGTGAGGTTTTTATTTTCAGGAAATGATAAACTGTGTTACAGACTCTGCCACACCCTGCAGTTTCTCTCCCCTCTTGTTTTAAGATTAAGAGCCTCAAGTATCATTAACAATCAAGGCAGGCTTCCTACAGGAACAGTATCATTACAAATAAGTAGCTTAGCACTCTGTGCACGTTAATGCACAGAACAAATCCTAGCACTGATTTGTGAGCTCTAAAACCCATTAGAACAGAGGCCCCAAAAGGGGCAAGTCACTGAAAATGTACTAATTATCGGTCAGGCTCTTCAGAAAGACTTTGGGTCAATGCCAGGCATTTTTAACATTTTCAGTAAGTTCAGACTGAGTTTTCTGTTTGGTTCTATCACAGAAACTTGTAGGTAGTGAATTTATTTCATGCGTGTGTGTATTGAAACCTTATGGATTTATGTGATGTTTTGTGTTAAAAGCAAATCCATATTTAGTGAGTTCCGAAGTATTGCTGAGATAGGAAGGGCGATCACACTGTGCCGTTTCTGAAACCTATATTCATCCTGTGCTTGGGTCTTGAACCTGGTCCAGGTTGTATCACCATTGTTACTTGCCTGCCCATTGTCGGGGAGCTGAAAAGCAGTCAGCATAAAATAATAAATGAGTAAATGTTTACACCAATGTCATGCCTGGTGCACTGCAGACTGTCTGGGGTGGGAAGCTTCTCTGTGAAAAATGGACGATGTGTGAATTTATGGCTCTGTCAGGTCATTCTTGTGTCTAAGGGAATGGGTATAGTGGTTATCGACCAGCAGAGAATTTATATCTAGGATTGACTATCGTTTTTCAGTACAATGGATCGTTTCTCACACGTCTCATAAATATTGTGCAGCTTTTCATTCAAACTGATGAGTATACCAAAAAGTTGTATTTTCTGCTTTCTTTCTGCTTGGTACTCAAACAGTGATGACATCTTGCCACTTTCTTCTGCTGCTTTTATATCTATGAGGCCTGGGAGAGAAAAGAAGATAAACAGCTATAGAAGTGCTACTAGCTCATTTTTTTTTTTTTAAGCAGTCAGAAGCCATCTGTTAAAGGATGTGTACTGACAGTGTCTCTCATCCTGGCTGAGTCAGTGGTGATGGGAATGATTCTCTACACTTTGGCATCCCAGGTTGAAAATGTTCCAAGAAGGTGGTAGAAACTGAAGCTTCCACTAAATAAATGGGATGTTCATTGGCTTCAGTGAGACTTAATTCATTTTTACAGTACTGGATAGACTGGCAGGGGTTTTAAAGCACATATTCCTTCAAGTAAGCTATTCATTCATGTATGAACTGACAAAAACAACCGCTCATGGTCAGGTAAGTTGGTTCTATCTAACTAGAATAAATCCACAGTTTATCTTTTTGGTGAGAAGACCATAGTCCTCCGCCGCTGATTCTTTCATCTGTGCTTGTGGGAGCAGGGGAGAATGGGAGAAGACTGGGTGCTTCAAATAGTCAAAAAAATTCATTGTATGCTTTTCCAGCCTGCACTCTTTATTTGTGATCAGGCTGCACACAGGACTTGCTGGAAAACATTGACCACAAAACTTGTGGCTTTCTAAGATTTGCAGGGAACTCAGATGTCAGTATTAGGGATGTGGAGCCTCTTCTGGTGTGGCTATCCTTCTGTCCTCTTAAGCCAAGGTAGTATTCATTCCTTTTCTCCGCTAACAGTGTTGGACCCCAGAGCTGTCTGCCCGCTTAGTGCTCGTCTAGAAAGCGTGTACTTTGGCAGGCCACACTGGGGACAATACTGCAGCTTAATTCCCAATTTAGCTTGAAGTGAGTCATCTTTGCTTTTACTAAGAGTGTAGCCATGGGAAGCATGGTGGCAGCTATTTGCTGAAGTACTTAGAGTCTCCTGGTCTGGGCAGTCCTTAATGGGCTGATATAATGGATCCACTCACATTTGATATGAGGCCACAGTAGGAACTGTTGTACAGTTTACACCACAGTGGTAATAGGTCTCCTGGGGATTTGCACCTCACAATGTGCTGAGAGCTGGGCATGACTTCTTTTTTTGGGGGGAAGGGGATTGTTTTTGGTTTGTTTGGCTTTTGGGGGGATTGTTTGTTTGTTTGTTTGTTTGTGGTTTTTTGGGATGCTGCATTTTTTTTGGTTTTCCTTTTGCCTTCAGTCTCCCTCAGAACAAAGATGTACCCATTCTTAAAAGGTAAAACTATACCCTATTGTGTTCCTTTTAGGAAGAAAATTCCTTTCTACTGATTTCTAATACTTTACCTCTGCTAACATATGAATGGAAGTACTGCATGGGTTTAATGTTACAATGCATTCTTTTTCATAATAAGAGCAAGTTTTATTTAAAAAGGCCTGCAGTGGATAAACAAATAGGTTTTTTCTTCATCTTTATTTTGCTCTATTTTAGTATTCTTTGGGTGTGTTTTAACTGCTGTATATTAATTGGGATTTTTCTTCCCCTGTGTCTTTGTAGAGGCAGATTGTGGTTGCAGTCGTAGTAGATCACCAATCAACACTAAAATATTTTGCCTGGATTTTGAACTCTTAATATCAGGGTTAAAGGATATTTGGATTAGGTTTGTTTTGATTTATTTCTTCCTTCTATTTGAGGGAAATGCAATTAAGGCTGAAACAAGATCTTTTTTGCTTAATAAAAAGAGAACAGTGTATCCGATATGTGTATCTTTATTCTCAAAGTCTCAGAAGTGAATTCATTACAAGGGAAGCTAAAGTAGTGATTTGGTGATAAGGCAGCATGTTTCCACATGGAAGATTTAAGTTCAAATTTACAGCTTTTTCTTCATGCTTTGGAGCGGCTGCTAATAAGCAGACATACTATAATTTCTTAACCATTTTCCCCTTGTTATACACTGAATTGCAGTAATTGAAAATTGGTACAGAGCCTCTGGTCAAAGAATGAAACCTATTTGGGAGTTCCTGCCCTGAACACCTCCTATCCCATGGCAAGGGACCATGCTAATAGAAACAGTAAAGAAGTGCAGGGTGAAACTATTTCTGAATGCAGGTCCTATGTTAGCTGTGTGAGACATCTTTATGGTTGGATTTGGGGTTTGTTTTATTGTATTTTCACTTGAAAAGAGAACTTAACTGTAGCTGAGCAGTAATACTTCACCGGGCTTTGCTTGCTACAGCCTGCTAGGCATAGTTCCCTCGGGAACAGCATACTCCCCTCAGATGCCTCTGAGCAGCCAAGGTTTCTTTTCCTTGACCTATGGATTTGATCCCAATCTACAGGGATCCTGGAGCGCAACTGATACTCTCTCCCTTGATCCATCTGAAAGCATATCGTGTCTCTCTACAGCTGGTGGGCTTAGGCAATGTATACATATAAAAGGCTCAAATAAAAATCACTGACCTTGTTTGCTTATTCTAGCATGGTCTTTTTTATCCATTATGGAACTGAGATCAAATGCACAGTGGTGCTGAAAGCAAAAGGCCTGTCATGGACAACCAAGCGAATGTGTATCCAGTGATGAGGATCAGTAGAGGAGTTGCATCTGACTGTGATGCAGAGTTAAATATGCCTCAAGCTCCCATAAATTTGAGTGACAAAGAAGCCTTGCCATTCTTTGTGAGCTTCATCCTTTATGAATTGGTATACATTTCACAGCATAGTACTTCCTTTCCATATCCCCCATGCCAGTGTAAGTTTTGTGTCTAATCCCTTGGATTCTATCCGTGCGTCTAAAGTGCATCCCATAAGCTCAGTGAGAGCTTACACCCAGTATTTTGAATAAGCAAGTAGGATTTCTTGAATAGTACTTCATTTGTAAGAGTTTCCATGCATGGTACTGTGGTCAAAATTGTGTCGATACCCCGTAAATTTCTCAAGAGAAGAAAGATTATGTGTTCATGATTTACAAAGAAAAAATTTTCTTCTTTCTATTGATATTTGCTTGTGGGTTGGGTTTTTGTTTGCTTCCCAATAGAAAAGGTTGTGTATTTAGAGATGGCTGTAAGTATGTGTATTTTTAATCGTATAACAGATATGATGCTGTGCCACTGAAAAATGATGTGCTGTGATAAAGCAGTGAGCTGAGATCTGGTGCTCAGTCTCTTAACTTCTTTAAAGATTTTGAATAAGCCTTGGTAGCTCACTTATCTCTATAATTAATTTCACATCTATGAAGGAAAAGTAATTCTTACTTTTTCTCTTCCTTATATATATATATCACTGTTAAACAGATGAGAGAAAGATTTTAAAAAAGAATATTTCTATTAAACAAATTGAGCTAGCTGTATCTTATCTGGGTTTTCAGTTAATCCTCTAATTTACTCAAATGAGATTATTAAAAGTAAGAAAGTCCTTTTTCACTGTTGTAAAACAGTAAGGAGAAATAAAGTCTTTTTAACTATAATAAAAGTAAGAATCATTATTACAAATTTTTTTTGAAACAGAGAGCTTTATTCTTGCATCAGTATGAGGACAAATCTTTTTTTTTTCCACTTTTCCAAAGTCAAATTCACTTTTCCATTTGTATCCCGTTGATCACTTTGGGGTTTACACATAAAAACATAATGCTTGCTAAGATTAATGTGTATTTGGGTTATATAGAGAAACATATACATTCTTAATGCCTTGCATTCAAATTATAGCTTAGACTATTTTTATAGCTCTCCTTACTATGGAACTCGTGCCGTTTCATCCAGTGAGTGATTCAGTCTCTAAAGTCTGGCAAAGCACATAAACATCTAACAGCACAGCGAACAACAATGTTGTACCTTTCAGAACGGCAGTGCTACCTTTAAATTGCTAATTTGTCTTCACAAGGCTTGATACAGAATAATGCATTGTATTCAGTCTTGCTGCATATTGTTACTAGAATGAGTATTCAGGCAGCTTAGTAACGAGTAAGAGAAAAGGAAAGTTCTAGCATGTTGTCCCAAAACCTAGTAGATAAGTTGCTAAATCATCACATATTGGGGTAAGATCTGGGAAGAACTAATGATTTCTAAAATGAAGGTTCTGCCCCAGCTGTGTAAAGTGGATACTTTTAGGGTTTGACGGTAGCTGGGAAGATATTTTTTAAATTGTAGTTTTGTACCAGGACATCCCATTTTTTACCATAAAAATGTATTTTCTTTACCTATTAAAGTAGAAAAACTACTTCAACTTCCAGCGTAGCTGCAAATATACATTTAATTTTCAACATACATTTTCTTTTGCCTCTGAATGTGAACAAAAGTTGTTTCAGTGACTTTAACTAATGGAAAAACCCCAAAGTAGGATTTGGATTATTATATAAATTCTTAATATTATTCTGAGAGCCAAATAAAAATACCAGAGCTAAACTTCCAAAGATCTTTCATCCTATTTGACAACAGCATATGTATATGCTTCACTTTCTAAGTCTTGGGGCATGCAAAATTGGGACTTGGTTACCTCATGAAAAGCACCAATTCTGTATGCTCAGTGATCAGCATTATTAATGTTGTGTCTGCAGTAATGGCTATAAATGCTACTATTATTCTAAAATAAAAATAATAGAATGGTTCAGCTTGAAGGGACCCACAAGGATGATCTAATCCAGCTGCCTGTTGGATATAACTTTCTGATATAACTTTGGCTGATTCTGAGGGAAGTGGGTAAATACTTAAAATAGGTAAAATCATTATCTAAGAGGTAAATATTCATAAAATGGTAGAGGTCATATATCTACAGATAGTATTTGCAAGAGATAAATTTCATGCCAGCTCAAAATTCAGGACATCTACCTGCTGGCAAGGCCAAATTGCAAAAAAAATTTCTAGCTAATTGGAAAAGAGGAACAAATCCAACAGGAAACTGTTTACAGACCTTGCACAGATCACAAAGTTACTCAGCTAAAGGCACTGAAATACTTTCTGGTACATGCTAATATAAAGATTTCCTAAAATCAGACAAGATTTTGAAAACTAGAGCTAGATTTGTTATTTTGAATTTTTGGTGAGTTTTGGTTGAATAACAGCTTATAAAAATTCCAATTGTTTGTTATAGAAGATCAATCCTTGGCTTGCATTAGGGAAACTATTTTGATTTTCATGCATGTCACAACCTTCCTAATCATTGCTGCAGTAAAAGCAACCTTACTCTTTTTTCTCCTCTCTCATTTTTTTTCCTAAAATAATGAAATTTTTATCTTTGCTTCCACGCACATGTTGAGAGTTTATTCTTTCGCCTACAGGAATTTTTGTGATTCTAAGTTCCAGTGGAAGACAGTAAGCTTAGATTGGATGTTAGGAAGATATTCTTTTCTGTGGGGGTAGTGAGGAACTGGAACTGGTTGCCCAGAGAAGCTGTGGATGCCCCTTCCCTGAAAGTGTTCAAGGCCAGGTTGGCATGGTCTAGTGGGAGGTGTCCCTGCCCACGGCTGCGGGTTGGAAATAGGTGATCTCTAAGGTCCCTTCCAACCCAAACCATTCTGTGATTCTGAGACTCTACAGTAAAAAACCAGCAACCTTAATTCAAAAGACTGGTGGAGGTGTTTTGGAAGGTTTTCTTCTTAAATTGATAAAGGAGTATTCAGTCAATCCTTTCTGCTAGCATTTCTGTGTAGTGCTGAAACCTTAAGCCATTGAAGCTGTTAAGAAAGTGGCTATGGCTATACCTATGCAATGCAAAAAACCTTAAAATATAAGAAAAGCATAATCATGAGGTTTTTAAGGGTTTTTTGCTATTTATAAAAAAAAAAAATCTTAATTTCTTTTGAACTGACTTTTTCATCTAAATTTATGCTGGTTGCTGATTTTAGGTTCTGAGGTTCTGCTTCAGTGCTATAGATTTTTATGTAAAAGAAGAGTCACTAAAATTTAGAATTTTGAAAATTTACATTTAACGTCATATTTGAATCACTTTTACTAAAATATAAGTTGTTTTCTTTCTTTGTTTTTCTTCTGGAACAAGTCAAAAATGAAAGGCTGGCTTTAAAATCAGTTAAGTCCTTGTATGATTTTACTTTTCATGGTGAGTAAAAATAAAAGGAATATCTTAGTAAGTTTGGTTTTTTTTTTGTTTTCTTCAGGAAAACATTTTGGAACAGAACAGGAGATTTAAAGAGATGCTTAGAAAACAAATATCACTGTAAGTCTGTAAATCTGTAAGTCAACAGATTTTCAGCAAGCTATTTCCTTGTAGAGCCTTTCAAGGCCATATGCTGAGACAGTGTGGCTAGGCAGCGTCTCACCTTACTAGCATCTTTCTAGAGTAAATTATCTGAGCCATTTTCCTTAGTGATGCTTATGGAATGCTTTATTGTGCAGGTAGAGAAATAGCGTATCTTTGTTGCTCTGAGGGAAGCTGAAGGCAATCGTGTTGCATCAGATTTTGGAAAGACAATTACATATGAGTCCGATATCTCCTGCATTCAAAGTCAGAGATCTCTTGACTTTCAGTTCCTCTTCCTTATAATAACTTCTGTGAACTTGATTACCGAGTCTTTTATCTCTAGCAACTTTTGAGATAGCATAATATTGTGTCAAAAGCAGGTGGAAAATTTTGAGATGTGCCTCCAAGTGCTAGTCCGGCAAGTGTGTAAGTCAATATCCGTGTGCAGTACAGACAGCTGGAGATGCAGTTGTGGGCATGGAGGAGAGGTCTATTGGTGCATACTGAAAACCTACACAAGCATATAGAGGTTCTAATCCCTAGTCCTCTGTCAAGATAAGAAGTACCATTGCTTTATAATTGTATGTTGCACTTTTTGTTTTGTGTTGTTTCGCTTGGTTTTGAGAATTAATTACACAAATATTTCAGAGAAGTGATTTTTTCAGCATCAGTGATCTCCCAACATGGAAAACCTTAAAATAGCTATTACACTGGTTTGATGGACAGGAACATGATAGGAAAACTTTGATTAGCTTGGAATTTCCAATTAAATAGTATGACAGTTAACTTCTAAGGCCAGTGACATTAACCCAATTACTAACAGGAGTGACTTCAAAGAATATGTGACATCTCATTTCAAATAATTTCCCCAATGTCCAAGAATATCATTTTATCTATGTTTGCATATGTTGAGTAAAATTGAATCCCTAGATAGTTTGTCATTATTCATTCTCATGGAAACTATTGAAACTACTCTTACTCTTCAAATTTAGCACAAGCTCTTATGCAGTTTAACAGTGCTCTGATTTCATCACTGGTGTATTTTTGTTTATCAATACTTTATCCTTGTTCTTCAGTTACTCTATAAATAATGGATTTCAGAAAGGTTTTGAAAAGTGAAAGCTTAACATTGTTCTTTGGAGGGTTAATTCCTTCTGTCCCTGTGTCCTCTCTGCCATGCACAGTCTGGGATTTATTTTTGAAATACAGCACTTGAAAGTGTTGCTGTGAGGCTTATACCATGCTGCCTGTTCCTCCTCTCTCTGTGGGAAGTCCTGGTTAGGCCTCAGGCTTGTCTCACACATGCACCAAATTGTCATTCAGAACAAGAACACAATGATCTACTATTGCTCAGTGTTAGCTTACTTTTTGGCATCCTTCAGTTGGAAGTGCTTTAATTCCCGCTAACTAAAACTAAATTCCCACTAAAACTCAGTGGGTATTTTTCATAGACTCATAGAAATTAGGATTCCTAAAAGCCAATTGGGTTGTGTAGCATCAGCTTCAGCTAAAACAGGAATTTTCTAGACTGATTTGAAAAAGTGAAATCTCAAATCAAACACCTTTTGCCTTTCATCTTATTAGACTGTGGGGGGGTTTTGTGTGTGAAATCTGTTTTTCTTTAACTTTTCTTTCTTTTATTTCTTTGATTCTTACATTTAGCCTTCAAACAGGTTTTTTTATGTGTCTTAACTGTTTTTAAGTTTTAAGACTATAAGGGTTTTAAGCCTCAACTTAGAGATTGGTATTGCAAAGGAACAAGAACTGTTAACAAGAGCTGAAAACTTTATTAGATATTGAAATGCTTGGAACAGGGATGAGATATAATTTTTCTGTCTTCAGGGGAATTTACAGTTACTATTACCAACTAAATTAGTCTGCATGTGTATTTTAATGCATAGAAAGTTTTATTTAAAAAAACATGTGCTTTCACAATATATGAAGCAGTATGCAAAACTCAGCTATTAGTCGATATTTTAAAGTTGTCATATATTTTGAATTTTCTGGTGCTGACAAAATGAGATAATTTACGAGGCAATTTGCAGTATGGCATAAATATATAGCATTCATCAGATAAAAATGGTTGCTGAGGAATTATACCATATTTAGTAGCATTAACTTTTTTGCCCTTTACCTAATGGCATAAAAATGCTTCTGGAATGAAAATAGTTTTTTTCTTGAAATATATCCTCCATTAATATTGCTTGTAATTTCAGTTATGTATCACCAATTATATTATGGCACTTTGCCTATCGTAGTGGATATGCTGTTAGAGTTGCAAACCCATTTAATCTAGAAGACCTGGTGGCCTGGAATGGTGCATTACATTTACAGCAGAGAGACAGAATTTAGGGAGAAATGCAATTTTTCAGAAGCTCTTGCTAATGGAGATTGGTTGCCTACCAGCAATGATGCTAAGGAGATCTGAGGTATGAGAACAACAGAGAGAGAGACCTTCTGCTCAGCTGCCATTCAAGCTGTAACCCTCTATGACAGTTGTCAACATCACCTTTCTGATTTCTCCCAGTGGTGTTCCATTTATTATAAGTACATCAAAGAGACACCTGCTGGGGAATCCAGAGGAGAGTCACTGCAGGAGGCTGGCTAACAGATTTAGTCAAAAGCATCCTTGCCCCCCACTATGAGCAATAATTTAATGAGCGCTTCATGACAACAATATCAAAATAGGTAGGCCCCTTGCTTTCAGCGGAGGGAAAGGTGAGAAGAATGGGCTTCCAAAATTCATCACATGGTTTTTTTGGAGCTAGAATCTTGGCCCCTGTCTTTTTGTCTTGTTACAGTGAGCAGTGTGCAGAATTAAGTTAAAAGCTTGACCTGTTATATAAGATGCATGATGTTTGAAAGCAGACAAACCCTGCAAGGTTTTCTTACTGATTCCCCAAAAATTTATTTTTTTTCTCTTTCAAAATAAGAGGTAAGAAAGCCTGTAACTAAGCAGGGGGTGTGTGGTTTTTTTTCTTGTTTGTTTGTTTGTTTGGGGTTTTTTTTAATATTAAAGGGAAGATAGATATTACTAAAGCAATAGACAAAGGGTAACGTATAAATCTCGAACTTTTTTTGTGGAAAGTAAGATAAAAATTAGTGGAATAAAGCAATACAAGGCCTACAAGGTATTGGAAACATGTTTAAATGAAGGTAGTAATACTACATACAAGATATTTGAGTGGCTGTCTCCTGTTGGTTTGGAGAAGGGATAATTGTGCCCTCTACCAGTACAACCTCTTGCAATTCCATTTTTCTAGAATGGAAAAATATATACAGCCAAAGAATCACAAACTATTCATTAGAAAAAAACAGTTTCTTGTCTGAAAGCAGCTGATCAGATCTGTGGTACTTGTTTGGGGAAGCAACTAAAAGAACACTTCTGAAAAGTACCTTGTAGCCTCAGTTGAAGCAGTGGGGCTTCATGATGCAGTAATTTTCCAAATATCATGCAATGGTTGCTTAGAGGTATCTCCTCCAAACTCAGGTAAAACAACTAAATGACTACTAAAAGAACTGCACAAAATCCGCACATGCACAGAAGAATCATCCACTGAAGTACCAAGAAAATAGCTTCCCTGGTAATGGGCTATGTAGTTTTGTTATATTTTGCAAATCCAGTTAACTGTCTAAAACCTAGACACATGTTAATCCGTAGCACACATTTCACAGGGACAGACTGAATTATTTAACTTCTGGGCCACAAAATTATCCTTGTAATAATGTCCTATAGTCTTCTTATAGATCAGTGCCTGTCTTGTAGATTATTCACTAGAGTTTACAAAATCTGTTGTTCTATGATCCTAATTTAGTTTCTTTTTCGAAGAGAAACTGTAGGAGGCCATTACCAGTACACTAATATGGGGCAAGCTGTTACTAATATCAAATCAGAATTCATTAAAACACGATGCTGGAGATATCAATCCTTTATTAAAGTTAGGTTATGCCAGTGCATTTCTGTCAATGCAGAAAGTAAATAGTTCACTCAGGATTTCTAGTGCAGTTGCTCATAATTAGCCTACAGGATGTTGAATGTCAGTTTGTTACATATTTATGCCCCAGGGGTCTGGAATTTTAGTTTAGCATATCATATAATGGACCTTCCCATTATATCCTGCCTTGTTTCCAGTTTTTCCTTTTCTTCCAGTGAATAAGGAAATCTCTTTTTTTCTTACTTTCCAGAAAGCCTGTTTTTATGCAAACCAGCATTATTGAAATGCACTTGATCAGTCTAATTTTCTCACTTTTTCTGGGTCCTACTATGACTTTTAAACTTCAGAGAAAAGAGACAGCTGGCTTTGTAGCTTGTAGGAGTGTGGATATCACTGAAGTCTAGATAACATTAATGTGACTGGGAGTTAATTTGCTTGTCTACGTGCTCTGCATAGTGGGGTGCATCTTTAGGTAAAACAGTTGTGCTGGAAAAGCAGTCTGCCTTCAGAGCTGGGTAGTATGAATAAGAGGAGATAAGAGGATTCACAGCCAGAATAATTTCTAACTGATGCTGTTAAACCTTGATTTAGGATATTTCTGCACAGCTTGGCCCATGCTCACAAAATGAAACTGGTGGACTGTGCTGAGATCATAGGCAGTGATTAAACATTTATAGTTAACGTAGTATGCTATGGTATTGCTGCTGCCCAGAGGCAAAGCATTGTAATGCAGATTCAGTATTGCTGCTGCAAGAACTCTAAAACAAAAGGGGACTTAGAGTCTCTTCTTTGGTACTAGCTCTTGGCTGTTCTCAAAACTACATATATTCCTCTCTTCTTTATTTTAGTAGGATGTTGGGGGAAAAAAGTAAGTGAAGGCTGGTAATAATGCTTCAAAACCTGCACTTCCCATCCTTTGTCTGTCCTTTGGTTCTGTCCGCCGCTTCAAGTTTACTCCTATGCATATTAGGTTGCTCTGCTTTTGTAAACTGGTTTATACAATTAAATTCTGTGACCCTAATGAAAGCCTGAAACCCTATGTAGCTGTGCCGGTGGTGACAGACCAGTGGCAAGACAGGTAGATTAATTAGAATGTCTGCTGTTAGAGGGCCAGAAACTGTTGTAGACTTGGATTTTAAAAACTTTCCTGTCATATCTGCGATCAGTTTAGGTGTATGTATGACAATCATGTTTAGAATGGGTGTGTGTGTCTTGTTTATTTTTAAGTGATTGTAAGAAATGATTTCTTGACTGCCAGCAGCAGCTGGTATTATTCAAGAGTCCCGTGTTTTGCTTTGTTTGTATTTATTTGCATACCAGACACTACTGTTTGCATAATAAGACCACTTCTAGTTTAAGTCCCTGTATGGCTGATTGCACACACATCTCAACGTGGTACTTTTATTGTGCTATGCTGAGATCCAGTTCAGCTTTCTCTCTTGCAAAGTGTTGACTTGGTAATGTTCATTGTTTCTGAAGAAAATAGTAGGGTCGTGGCAAAATGTTTTTGATACTAAGTGGTGTAATTTTTATGCTTTGAATTTCCTGATGCTGGCAGGGTGGTGGAAGAGGAAGAGAGGAGAGGACTTGTGGACATAGATCATCACATCTTCATGATGCACATGGAACAGTTATGATAAGCAAGCACTAGTTTATTGCAATAAATGGCATTGAGAAAAGAAAAATAGTTGTCTGCCTAAGTGTCTTAGAGGATGAAATTCTAATATGAGTTCCTGTGGGATGTACAGAAAATATTTAAACCTTTTTTTAGTCTGCACTTACTGCTACAACATTGGAATTACACTTTTAAAATCACTCTGTAAGCATGTATATCATGTGCTCGGAGAGAACTTTTATGATGAAATTACATGACCTGTGATATGATTAGCTGGTGCCATACTTGGGCCTAACAATTAATGTGACTTAAAAAGAAGTACCTGCTGGGGAGGCATGTTCTGCAGGGGTAATTATGCATTTGTGAGTTCTTAATTCACATATAGCTGAATATAAGCACGTCTGAAAGCTGAGCATGACCTTTTCTCTGAAAAAGATTGGAGATTTTGACTGGTTTCTTAGAGAAAACCATGGTCCGACTGCTCTCTGTATGAGATAAATGGCACCATCTCATAACAGAAGTGCTGCTGCTTTCTTAACTGGTGTCTGCATTTTTTATGAAATTTAGCTACCCTAAGAATTCCTTCAGTGGCAGCCATGTTTCACAAGCACTTGAACTCATGTCAGCATTTGAAAAAGGGAAGAACACAGTTGTTGGACAGTAAAATACAATTAGAGGCAACATCTTGTTTTAATGCAGAGTTTTGAAAACACGGATGACCTTTAAAAGTTGTATTTCCTTTTTGCTAGCTTATGACAGAATCTATACAAGCCTGATTTGTCACAGCACAGCATCATCAGTTGAGGAGATTTGTGAAACTTCTTGCTGTTTCTTATCTTGTTCTTCTTTATCTTGCTTATTTCTTTCTGCTTTTGTGTTTATCCTATCATTCAACATAAAGACAACTTAAGCTTCACCCACGTGAGGAAAAGGGAAGAAGTGCAAACTCACATCTACATGAACATCAGCCTGTCAGAAAAAACAGGCATTTATATGAGAAGAGGAGTAATGAGACCTTTCTATGACCTGCAGAAAAGGAAAAGGAGAGATGGAGCAACGCAATACATAGAAAATTAAATTAGGGCCTTTATGGATTATGCCATTACAAAGTACAGGTTAGGACAGGGGATTGGGAATAAGACCTGTTGGAGACATAGGAGTTTCTTCAGTTGACTTACCCTTGACCTTAGGGAACTTTTTTTTGTGGCTTGCTTTGCTTGACTATATCCTAATATAGGGTGTTTTGGTTTTTGTTTGTTTTGTGTGAAGGTGGAGGGAATTGGTTGTTTGAAAAACATTTTGTAATTCTTGAATGGAGCCAAGTGACTCTTATTGCAGGCAGTTGGCATCATTTTTATACTTGTGTTCTGCTGAGAAACAGTCAAGGACAGGTAAAAAATAATGCCTTTCAAACCTTTCACTGTCTTGCAATGTGTGTAATCATTTACCGCGGTGTAATGTGAGTGTAAATATGCTACTGAACTTGAAGAAAACAGCATTTTATGCTTGTTTTTTCCAGGTACAGATCACTACACAATGATCAAAAGAGTAGCAAGTCAGGCTTTCTTGGTCAAGACAGAGTACCCATCCTGGACAGAGTATGCTACTATGCTCACAAAGTCCCTTGAGAAACCCTTTTTTTCCTGGAAAAAGACATTTCTTGTGGGAAGTTTCTAAGCAATCAGACAAAACCTTCCTCTGTCTGTACAGTCTACCCCAGTGATGGCTTGAGGCTTCATCTAGAAAGTGGAGTAGGAGAATATGGCATAATGGCTGAGATAATCATGTCTGCAATAGCATCAGTCGTTCATCCGATTTATTGCCTCCTCCTGGGTGTGTGCCATACCTGGTGGCAATAAGAGTTAGACTGTGCTATCTTTTGTTGAGCAGTAAACCTGATCTTTCTGCTGCTTGCAGAGCTCAAGAGTCTTTTTTCTACCTAACATACCTCTGAAAATATGGCCTGACAGAAGAGGCAGTGCTTTCCTGCATCCCCTTCACTGCACAGCACCTTGCATAATGACGTAGGAGTAAACTATTTGCATTGTCTTATCAACTAGAATCATTAAGTCAAGTTGGACTCCAGGTACAGTGGCTGGAAACAGGCCTGGAGAGGTGAAATCTTAGAGAGTCAGCAGAGTCTAGAAAAGAAAATAGTTTTCATGAGTCCCTTTTTTT
>VZTE01005062.1:988073-1094938 GCA_013397775.1 Eulacestoma nigropectus | reverse complement strand
TTTTTTTGGCAAGGGAGTTTGGTTGGTTTTTTGTTTTGTTTTGTAGTTGTTTGCTTGTTTGTGGTTTTTGTTGTTGTTGGTTTTGGTTTGGTTTGGGGTTTTTATTCCTGATTATAACATATTGTCTATATCTAGTGATCTTTTTCTATAAACTGTGAAGGAATGACTCCAAATATGTGGGAAATAGCCTATGACATGAAGTTTTAACTCTTTGGTAACATTGTCATTAGTGTCTGTATTTTAAAAAATTATGACAGAATAGTTCCGATGAAGCCCCTTCAGTATGAGATCTTGTTAAAGACAAAATGTGTCTCAGCCTAAAGTCATAGTGCACTCTTTAGATAGTGCAAATTTCAAAAGCTTACCCAGGTTTATTTCAACCCAATGATCAATATATAGAGCAGATGCCTTTTCTATAACTGATTTTAGTTTTATTTTATTGACAAATAATAGATCTGTGTTGGGAGAAAGGGAGGTGATGGACAGTGTTGATCAAAGCACTGCTATTTACATGTGTCTTCTTTGTAAAGGACCCTTTGAAGTAAGTCCTCTTGCTAATTCATTCACTCCTTTCCTTACAAGGCAGCTTTGAGAATGGCAATGATTAATTTGTGAGTAAATAATATTTTGGTTCTGTCTGTGTTTCAAACATGATAGGACCCCAGCCCTAGAGGTCAGGATTTCTTTGGCAGATAGTGGACTCTGGTTGACTGCTTTCTTCTATGATTCTGTGAACCATATCAGTATCAATCAGAATAAAACTTCTTTCATGTCTGTGATCTCTGACTGTGCTGTAGAATAACTTTTGTTTTAGCCAAATTATGCTTGGGTAGTTTGCTAACTTTTTTTCCTCCTTTTTTTTTTTTTTTTTTTTTTTTTTTTTTTTTTTTTTTTAAATCTAGTTTTGTATGATATTGGGCTATGTAGCATGTTAGTTCCATAAATGGGCAGGCTTAGTTTTTATTAAGCTTTCTTAAGTAGCATAGCAAGAAATTCTTGTTTTCCTCAAGAGTCATTGTATTCTGCTTGGCTAAGACTTAGTTTCTTATTTTCTCCCCTCATCCTGCTGAGAAGCAGAGTAATAGAGAGTTTAGGTAGGTACCTGGCATCCAGCCAGGGTCACCCCACCACAGCCATCAGTGCCCAGTTATACATTCTTTGTAAACATGTTTATAAAATTGTGTTCAAAGAAAAGGATTGTACTTGCAGGCAAGTTTTTTAGTGTCTTTGTAAAGCTACATGTCTCAAAATAAACTGTTGGGAATTTTGGCACTGGGAGAAAGAAAATCAAAAAAAAGGATTGCTTAAAGATGTACAATGCAATGTTTAAGGAGATATTTCACGGATCATCTCACTCTCTGGATTAGTGGTAAAACTCCAGTGAAAGTTGGAGTCAAATTTTGAGCTGATCAGTGAAGCTTTCTGCCTGTGTATGAGAGGAGTGTGTGGCTTCATATTTTCAATTACCTATGCCCCAGTAATACTGCCTGGGTTGGAACTGTACAGCTTTTTAGTGGCAGACAGTGAGATGGCAAGTTTAAATAGGGATGTAAGGGTTGATTATGAAAATGTGTTCCTGAGGAAATTGAAAATTTGGATAGTGAGAAGTCCTCAGATGGGAGATGGTTGTCAGTAGCTACAGGGATGTTTTAGAAATCACCTGTGCCATGTTTGATGAATCTCTCCAAGTTCTCTGGCTGGGAAGATCAGACCTTAAAAAAGAGAATGACATAAAATAGGAGGCAGATGAGAGAGGGTAAAACTATTCTGGCTGTTCAGATAAAGCTTTGTGCCTAATTTATTTTATTTCCTCAACAGCTGTAAAGAAACAGTTTGAGAATCTGCTAGGCCAATTAAGATCCATGTGTGTACACATTCAATTTGTATTCTAATGTTGTATGTTTAGCTGTGTTAAACTGATATATGAGTGAATGCTCTTCCTTTGTTTTGTTTTTCTTTTTAAGAAAGGCTAAGAGATATGACTAAGTTGAGTTTTACTTTTTTATTAGAAAAAAAAAGAAAATGAAAGGATACTTATTTAAAACAAGCAGCATGTCTATATAAAAAAATAACCAACCTAAAAGACGAAATTAAGTCAGTTATTCAAAGGTGAGATAATCTATTAACAGATACTGAAATTGCTATTGAAATAATAAAGCTAAAAAAAAATAATAATGCCCTTACTCAAGCATCAGTAACCTCTAAACAAATGGTAAATTTCTCTTGGTTCCATATTGAAAAATGTAGTTCTTTCCTAAGTAGTGTGCTACAACTCACGGGTTATCACAGCATGCTTCTTCCTGTAGAGCAGAATTCTGTTTTCTACAGCCCTAAGTAAAGCAAATAACAACTACAGACAGCAGTAAAACCGGCAAGGGTGGTAGTTTTTTCCAAGAATGACTTTTTAACTTTATATTGATAAAAAATGCACTTTCATATAATACCAGTGCTGAAAAGGGTTTTTTTGCCAATACATGGAAGTGGATTAGAAATGAATATCAGTGAAACTATTACAGGCAGTTATTAACATCTTCATGACAAAGTATGGATTAGTATAACTGTATTGTATATCTACTGGCTTTTAAAAAAAAAAAATCTTTGGCTTTGTGGACGTGTAATGGTCTGTGCATGTTGCTGGTGGAGAATCTTATCCTTAGGCATTTATAAGGAAGTGAAATAGTCGTGTGTGGATGTGACATGAGTACGTATATTTTTTTTATATATGGAGTTCTCTAGTGCGACATAGAAAATGTCACTGTTTTATTCTTTCCTGCTTTAAAAGTGATTGGGAGGAGATCTTGACTCCTGTGACTTCACTATTTATTTGTCTTGTTTTCTTCTAAGTGTGGTGAGCTAGGAGATGCATACTGCGTATCATGCTGTGTTTTCAGTTGTCATTTTGAGATGATCTCCAGACAGTAAGGTCAGACAAAAAGTGTACGCCAAATGGGCAGGCAGAAGGAAGATGGTCAGATGAATTAAAAATAGAATAAGTAGATAAATATTCCAGACCTGTAAAGTGGTGGGCTTTAATCTCTCAACCTTCTTTATTGCTTTTCTTATCCTCACATACCGAGTTCCTTTTGAACAAGCAGGTATACTGCACAGTATAAGAACTTTTCATTAAGATGTCAGTTAAGATTTATTCCTAAATCTTAAAAATATCCGTATATTCATAACTTTATCGTCTTAGGCATTAAAGATGATTTTTCATTAGATTTTTTTCTCTAAAAATACATCTACAGTGTTTTTTATGTAATGATCATCACAAATATTTTTTAATTTTAACAAAAACATTATTTAACTTGTACTTTACCTCTCTTGCGATAAAGTTCTACTCTAATGTTTCTTAATTAGTTAATCTGAAAAAATCTCACTTTTTAAATGAGGAGTAGGTGTTACTATCTAAACATTTCAGCTACCTCATATAAAAAAAATGTTGCACATAAAGAAACAAATAAAAACCCATTTTTCTCTGTTTCTGCATATCTAGGAAGTGTGTATAGCAAACAGTGTCTAGACCAAACTTAAATTTGAAACGCAGCCACCCAGCTACCAAAGCAGCATCAACTATTACTGAATTTGAAAAATTGCAGCATCTACTATCTGTCACCCAAGCCTCCCACGAATGCCTGTTATACAGACGGGTGAGAGTTTTACTGCACAAAGACTATCCCTGGTCATTCTCTTGTGTCGTAGATCTGAACATTTTGACAGAATTTCTGCCCAAGGAGTGAAATTAAACACCTGGATTCTGAAAGTGTAGAGGGTTCAGCATCCCATCAGGGAAAATTGTCTAATTCTGATATATTCACATGATGTGCCTAGACAAAACATCCACAGCAGTGTAACTTATAATCTACACTAGCTAAGGGTTAAAAATGTCTAGACAAGAAGAAGGTTATCCTAGAATGCTTTTTGCAAGCAGTCTCCTGTCTCTGATTCTCCTGGATCTGCTTCCTCTATTTCAATGACCCCTTTTGCTATGATTTTTTTTTTTTAATATGTAGATTATCTCAAGTGTTGGTTATGAGGAAATCTGTATATTTTTAAGACAAATATTTCATCAACTGTAAAGTACTGAATAGTTCAAGCACATGTCATTGTTGTTTTTTTTGTTTTGGTATTGTTGTTGTTGCTGTTTTTTATTTAAATATACCAGACCTTGTTTCTCAGAGGATAAATTAAATTCTCTACTATGGAAGTACAGAAGGAAACATATGATATATGTTGTTTACAATATCCTTTACAAGTGGTGTGCCTCTATCTTGGCAAAGAGAAACTTCCTTTAAAAAACAGGATAGTCTGCCTACTCCATTCCTTACTAAATTCTGGTTTGACATGTTTATTCTCCCTTCTAGATCAGAGTTACATTTTACATAAAATGAAGCAGATTTATATTATGGGTTAAATGAAGATACACCTATGTGGAGTTTCAAATTCTAACACTAGTCAGGATGAATGTCAAGCAGAACCTGCTTCTCTTTTATTCTAGTAGTGCTACAAAAGATAGTAACAATTCATTTTGAAATTGGAGCACCAGCGTATCTTTAAAGCTTGTTTTGATTTGAGTTGACAAAAGTAGGAGACTGTTTTGCTTGCAAGTTCATGTCAGCTTCTGTTTTCTCTTACAGAGTAGAAACATAAGTGGTTAAACATCAGTAGTTGCCACTCTTCATTGTTTTTTATGAACAATGAGATCTACAGCACTGAACAGTGGAACAAAACTCTCTCTTCTGCCTTAAATGTAGGACACTAAGACTCTATGCTGTAAATCTTAGACCAATAGCACTCAAACATGCTGTAATTAACTGACTGATATTGTTATTTGATGATGAGTCTAACATGAGATTTATGAAGATACAGGAGTACGGCAAATGTCCTAAACTGTTCAGTTTCTTTAGGTGAAAGGAGGATGCAGGTTCTCATCTCCCCATTTAGATAATTCCCCGAATTATCTAAATGACATTTAATTTAGATTAAACTGATACAATAATTCATTGCTTTGTCATTATAAAGTAGTCACTTTTAAAGATAATATTTTTATCTGAATAGAATAGTATTCAGAAGATTTTTTTTAATTTTTTAAAGTTTTTAGAGATGGATGTTCCATAGTGGAATTCAATATGAAGAAAATTGATGTGTGTGTGTTTTTGGTTTTACTGGAATCCACCACTTCTTACAAAATCCACCCATTGTGCTGCTCCACAACGGTGTATGCATAAATGCCTAGTGTGTGGTTTAGGGACTTCCCTGGAGTATCCTTTTTATTATTTTCTCCCTGATCATGCTTATCTCAGTTTGTCCCTTGGTGTTTCAGGAAGTTTTTGAAAAAGATAGAGAAAGTAAAAGAGCAAAACTTTATGTGAGACAGAACATAGAGAAGCCACAAGGGATAGAACTGATAGAATATATTACAAATGTCTTAATCATCATATTCTCTCTCTTTTACAGCTTTGCTGTAAGCAGCTCTCTGTGTGTAAAAACTTGGGAATGTGCGTTCATTAGCTTGTTCATATTCATAATGGGACACAGATGCAGTATCTCAAAGACGAGTCATGAAGGCCTGAATAGTTTTCTTCTGTTACTGGTAGCAGAAACTCCAGTGAGGTAGAAAATAGGAGTTATGACTTGCTGTCTAAATACCATAAATGCACTAGTATGATGAGGTGCTTACACTTTCAATGCATACTTTAATTTCTTCTTGACAAATTTATCTCTTCTTTAAGCACAATAACTTTTAAAACTTTTCTCACTTCGTAACTTGCTTAATTAACTACTTAAAGTATAATTCAAAACACATCTTTGAAGATAGGGATGTTTTAATCGTCTGTGGAAGTCAGAAGCTGAGGAAATACTGAATATTAAACAGCAAATGTAGTGTGGTTCTGACATATGAAAGCTAGAAATCTTACTTTAGTCTTCCTTAGGAAAGGTTAGTAATGTGCAATTAGAATGTTAGTAATCTACTGTATTTTTGTTTCCAAAATGCCTTTTGCACTGCCCAAGTTCCTTTTAAAGTGATAGTTGGTATTTCATTTACTGTGATTTAAAATCAAAACAAAACTAAATAATAGTAATAAAAACCAAGAACAACAACAAAACCCCCCAAAAAAACCCCAACCAACCAACGAAAATACCCAGCCCTCACAGTCTTCTTCCTTGTCTGGAGTCATGTTCCTGATGGAACAATCCAGTGACAGTAAGAGGTGATGGTGAATGTTCATGTAAATTATTTCACAGGAGAAAGACTAGTATGAAAACTTGGCAGAAAAGGAGTCCAAGTGACAGTGGGTAGAAAAGCCATAAATTCAGTGAAAGAAAAATGGGGAAAGTTTTTATATTGCAGTGTTACCTCATCTGTTACTCTCTACCCTTCTTAGGGCAGGATGTCAGAACAATTCATTTTTAGAAATTTATGGTTAGTAGATTGAGAGGCTTCAATACAAAGGAAGATTCTTTTTGGAACAGCTACACTTAAACCATAGCATTGTAATCAAATTCATATAGATGGGAGCTGAACAAAATATCTCTTGACCGTTTTTTCAGATAATGGAATAGGATTACTCTCTATAAAAAAACAATTTAAAAAAAATCAGGATTTTTAACCTGTTCTTTAGCAAAACTGCGTGCTTTGGTTCAGAAGCTGCAAACAGTCACCTTAATTCCTTGCAGAGCAAAAAGTTAAATATGTGACTGAGCTATTGCTGGAGTAGATTCTTAGCTCCAACTGCTTTTGGAGATGAACTGTATGTTCTTATGAATCTTTATCTAAAATGTCTTTTTCCCTCTTTAGCTGTTAGCTGCTTTCCGAGGAATTCATCTGCTTTTTTTTTTCAGACTGAGACTCATCTGGTGTTAACTACTAAGATCTTTCACAGAAATATTTATTGCAGTAAATTCTATAAAAATAATTATTTTCTTTCTGGAAGGGGAAACACTATCTTCTGTATAATCTCTGTAAGTTATTTACAAAGAATAAACTGTTTTACATTAGAAATTCATGACTCCAAGAATTTTCGACTTTTTTTTCTGTTGATGATAATTAGAATTTATGTAACCAGACCTACTGTGAAAACAGTATAACATCTGAATAACACAAATCTATTTGTACAGTAACAACAGTATTATTGCATGTATAAAAACGGAGGTCTTCATTTTAGTATTAAAAAGCAGAAAACAACTACCAGCTATTAATGTTCCTAAAGGGCTGTCAGTAGCAGTTCTAATAAAGCAAATGACTGTGTCTATAAACCCATACAATCCCTTTGCACATTAAGTAGTGAATGAGAATTGTTAGCAAGAAAGGATTTACTGCTCACGTGGTAAACACAGGTAAAGATTTGATAAGACAGTGTTTCCTAAAGACAGTAACTTTCCTAGCCCTTCTGCATGGTTTTCTGAAAGCCTATGCATTAAAGCTGCAAAAAGATTGCTCGTGACACCAATGTCCTTCATATTAGAGCATTGTCAAAATACATGTATATATATAAGGACAAGAAACAGCTGAAATACATCACTTGCTGAACATTTTGCTGGGCATGCTCAATCTGGCTACGCAACTGCATAGCAAAGCTTAAGGCACTCACACCACAGATGTAGTGACTCTGGGCAGTGAATCTATACTGTTGGAATTATTATTTTTTAATAACTGTTAGTGAGGCTTGAAATATGTTGTTCATATTTTGAGTAAGGAGGAGAAATTAATCTTCTTAATCACATGAATACACATTCAACTTTTGTGTTTTGACCATTATTGTTGCTCTATACACGCTACAGGATGGTGGAAGGTATTAAAAAAAATTTAAAAAAGAGAAACTAGCCTTTCTTGCATTCATTTTCTTACGTGATTTCATAACTTGTCGTAGTCATTGAACCTCGTATTTACTGCTTGAGGAGTTGCATACATTATCATGCTGATTAGACAACAAAGATACAAGACTGAGTCTGAATAACTGTCATATACCATCCAGGTGTTTACTCTTCCTTACTCAGGTGAGGATGAGAATCTATTTTTTGTCCTTAATGAGAGGGATTTGTTTTAAATCTCTCATTGAACCACTTCTGAATGTCTGTTCTCACTCAGTGAGAGTCTGTACTTTGTGTACATTCATTCTCTTCATCTCACACAACTTGACGTTGTCACTTGAGTGTGTTGTCTTTAACTTCTGCTCCAGGAAAAACATCCTAACATTTTTGTAGTCAGGTTTAATAACCAGCAGAGAGATAAAATTCTAAGACTAACTCAACTTGACAGAAACTTTTGAACATTTGTGAGACATATTTGGATTAGGAAGCCAGTTCTTTTCTTTCTAGGAGTGTTATAATAAATAATAATATATAGAGAGAGGGAATGGGCTTTGGCATTGTATGCTTTTGCAGTGCCTCTAATTTAAAAGATATCTAATTTGGAAATACTTTATTTTGGACCTGAGAAGGCCTAAGAAATGTGGATCCTTTTCTCAGGCCTGTAGATGCTCATGTGTGAACATTAGGTTTTTTGTTTTTTAAATGCCAAAAATGATTTTACAGTCTGTGCTTTGATCTTTTTATGTTTTGATTTATGGGTCTGTGGTATCAATAATAATTCAGAGTTGCTCTGAAGCATAGTTAGGGGACAGACTTTCTGAGGGAGGCACAGAAATAATAGATTACTCATTACTATACAAGATCTGTGTGCCCTACTTAACATGTAACGAAACAACTTGTGTTTACCCTTGGATCTGATTGAGTTCTGTGATTCTAGTTGGGAACTGTAACAGCAAAAATAGACATTATGCCTTAAGTGATGCTGTTCCTATCTCTCCAGTGCAGATCCTTCTCTGTTGCAGACCCTGATTCCCATTTCTCTTTCCACCTCTATCATAGCCAGGAAAAAATAGTTGAGCCACCTGGTGCAGTGTATCTGCAGGAATCAATTTTCATTTCCCACTGGCACGTGAGCATCCACTTGCAAGGTGAGGCAGTGGAAGCCGGCTGCTCCTCTGTTGGAAGCAGTGCGTGAATTACAGAGCATTACTGATGTGTTGTGGAGTGTGGGGAGGGAGCTCCTGTCTCGTTTGCCAGCAGTGCTACTGTGCAAAAAGTCACATCAGAGTGCAAATGAGGGATTTGTATCACTGGCTTCTGAGCCTGTGAAGTGCATGGTGCTTTACTCTCTGTGAGAATGGAGAGTGTGGTACAGCCACCTGTCAGCAGCCTGCTCCTCCACGCAAGACTGGCTGGTGGAGTCAGTGCTCATCTGTGAAAACATCTGTGTAATTAAGCTGAATGCCGAAGAACATGAGAGTTCAGAAGATAGCAGAAAGTTTCAAATATACCTTTAGATAGAGAGATTTGATTATCACGTGGTTTTCCCACACTTGGCTACGCAAATCAATAGACATTGATCAATTGACAGGTGTGTATGCCAATAGCATTAAGGACTGTTATACTGAAGCTAGGATAGAAAGGGAAAAAGGTGATCTCTTTAAAAGATATTTTCTTATAAATACACATCATCCACACCTTCTGTTCAAATGGGAATTATGCAGCTTTCTACTTTCTCTTCCCAGTTTCAGTTAAGAAAAAGAGTATGATTGGTACAAAATAAGGATTTAGATAAAATAATCCTATTTCTTCTTACAAATAAAAGTGTTTTCAAGTAAAAAATATATTCTAATTGCAGTAATAACTTGTAGGTGGTGCATATGCTCATTATATCAGTATTAGATGAAGTATTGTTATGGTAGGCATAAGATGAGAGTACCAATGTGTGTGATGTGTAATTGCAATATGTTGGTTTTTTGCAGAATGTAATTTTCTGTAAAATACCTACAGATGTTTTAAAATCAAACATGATTCTCAGAACACATGCTTTTCTGAAGATTAAAAGTGCATACAGCTGTTGGGTCTTGGTATTTTGTTGTTTGTTGGTTTGTTTTTTTTTTTTTCCTTTTAAATCACATTTTTATTTTAAGGGATTGTGAATGTCTTAAATCAAGGATTAAATTAGGGTTGGTGTTAATTGAGAGTTGTTTTCCTGTAAAGAAACCCACAAGATTTTTTTTTTCTAAAATCATGAATTCTGACTTTCTCTGATAATGTATTGGATTCAGCTGGGAAGCTAGTGAATGTGCACAGATGTGAGATAAGTTTTGTTCTACTCTGAAGTTTTGTTGGGAACTTTCAATAGGAGCCTATTTAGGAGAAAGGCTACATGATTATTCATTTATTCCTTTTTTTCTATTATACTGCAATGATACTATTCATGTCACAATTCAGTTTCTAGTATTTACATTTTAACCTAGGAATATAGCCAATTTTGCTGCTGAAAAAAGAACTGCGTAGTGTTCCAGTAAGTCATCTGCTAACATAACTGGCTGGCTTTGATGAATGAACTCAGTCTAAAGGAATCTCCACTGTCATGTATGATACCTCAAACAAATTAATATGTGTTTTTCATCAACACATTGGAAGGAATAATTTATATTGTCACATATGAATGGCTTGTTCTGATTGTTGTGTTTCTTCTGTCATACTGAGCTCATTTAAAGTGTGAAAGGAGAGTTTACTGGATAAAAACTGTTGTTCACCTAAATAATGATATCTCAAAATATCATTAAAAAGCAGATTGATCCACTGTGACTATGATGTTTTGATTACTTTTTTAGTAGGAGTGACAGTTCTGGTTTTACTAGCATGCTAAGAATGTTGAATACGTGGGAATAGTGGCCAGTCTTTTAACTTTAAATGTTAAATTTGTATTAAAACTTAAATATTTTGACATGAACAACAGGCAAAAAAATCCAATTGTTTCTAGCTTAAATATCTGATAATCACTCAGAAATATTTATTAATTTGCTATATTGAGGATCTTTTATATATATATATATGTATATATATGTGTGTATATATATATAAGTATGGATATATATATATATAAAAATATGCAGCCTGACCTAGGAAGTAGATTTGCAGCATAAAAATGCTTCTGTCTGTATTTGTTTTGTAAGTGGAAGAAAAGCCTAATGTATGCAAACAGTATTTCTTATGCTATTAATTAATTTCCTATTCTTTGTGTGGTGTAGAATTCCTTAAGAGCATACACGCACACTCGCCTGATTCGCCTCTCATTTCAATACTTGCATAGAGATTCTCTAGGCTTTCTGATCTTCTCTTTTACATATTTAATTTTCCTCACATTCTGAGAAGGCATTGTATGGAGGGAGTCAACTGGCACAATGCCCGCAATTAATGATAAGTCTTTCCTTGTCATTCTTTCTCTGCCTCATTGTAGGCATTTATAAGAAAAGTAAAAGAACACAGTGTGTCTGTGCTTCTGAATGCAAAATCTATCACTTCACCTTTTCTTCCAGTCAGAAGACGTGCAGTTGAAGGGACAGACCAGGGCAACCAATTTCACTAAGAAATCCGTAGAAAGCTTGCTTCTTTCTTTTTTTTCTCTCTTACGCTTAGTTATTTGTAGGGGTTTTGTTTGTTTGGTTGGTTGGTTTTTTTTGTTTTAAATTTTATTTTGTTTTAATTTTATCTGTAATATTTACTCATTATTAGGAAAAAATCACAAACCCTTGTAATATTGCAGTTTTCCAATTGTGTAATTTTTTGAATGGGACTGTGTAAATGAGCCGTCACAGGAATTTAGATACAAAAAACTCTTATTAACAGGGTATCACAGTAGATTTGGCTTAATAATACTGTATTCAGGATCATAATGTTTGCAGAAGTAGTTAAATGCTTGCTTGAAGAACCTGTACAGTAAGGTGGTGTATTTCCTCAGCTTTTCCTCTTACAAGCATGAACAATATTCTTAAAGATTGTTCTTAGTGTGGTGCATCACAGAAAGGCTTTGAATGAACCCTGTGCAGAGAAAGATTTTGAGTAATACAGTCTTTAAGTATTTATGTAATGCCTCTTCCACTGGTCATGTTTTTCCACACGGGTCTTCAAGGTCCAAATTCAAACTCCAGTGGAGTCAATAAAATACTTTCTTCTTTGTTCGGCAGACTTTTTAATTGGCATACTCTTATTTTACTGCTTCTTCTAGGGTTAATTTTTAAAGCCTATATACTCAGATTTCAAAAATACCTAGAGAGCCCTTAACCTGACAAGAGATTTCTTGTAGTCTAGCAGCTCTTGCAGCTTACAGTTAATTAGCACTGGCTTTCAGATATTCAGTGAGGGGGAAAAAAAATCTTCTGATTCAGGGTAAAGAAAAGAGTAAATGGACATGGTATAAGCTCAGTTTGATTCTTTGCTGTAAATTATAGCATCAGCCAATAGAAGGACCTTTCCCAACTATAGAGTGTGTTTTTGGTACAACATGGTGTTTTTTAGAATTGAGTCAATAGCATATAGTCCTCTACTGGGGAAGGGTTTTTTTCTGACTTTTCTTACCCTTTAAAAGACAGGGACTGTCCTAATGATTTTGCAATTGTGTGATGGTGCAAAGAGACCTATTACGACAAAAAGAGTAGAACTGTTGCTAGGGGTATACCATGTCTTGTCAAAAGATTCATTTTTCAGTAGATTTAATAGATTTCTTGACTGAAATCTTGGGAGATGCTGGATCTATAAAATTGCTAATGTAACCTAGTTATGTTACTAATATAACATGGGTCTCTTATCCAGGCTGTGAGGCAAAAGAATAAGACAAAAATATGCCTGTAAGAAAGTAAAACTACTATGTCTTTTCGCCTTCAGAAAAAAAAAAAAAAAAATGTTTTTTTTTTTTTTTTTTTCAAAACATATATTGCAAAAGTGGGTAGCTTTTACAAAGAACCAACACATATTCAATATAAAGAGGAGACAAAGTGGTAATAGTTGATGATTCAGTCTTCTTCACACTGTGACAGTTCGCAATGGCCCTTCCAAAATAAAACTCCAAGGAGTTACTGGAATGTAAGATTTTTAAATAATTTGCTTCTAAACATTTTGTAAAATCTAAAATATTATGAGACACATTCAGATTGCCTACTACACACGTCTAAATTTTATATTTATTGAATACTTGTGTAAGGATAGTAATGGATAATAATTTCAGTGGGTTGCTCTGTTGAACTGAATATCTGCAAGCAGAAATAATACCTGAGTACCATACCTACCACTCTCAGTGTATTGTCTTACCATATGATCCTGTTAGAAAGTTAAGTAAGTAGATTTAAAAGATGCCCTTACACCATGGTGGCTTTGTGCATTTTTTAGAAAAACTTCTGTAGAACTCTGTTTTTATCTGTGTTAAACTCTGCTGTGTTTTTCCACTGGAGCATTGTTTGCCAGTTGGTTACTACCACAGATTTGATAGAACTATCAATCAAAATCATTGTAAAAAGGAAAATAAAAAGCAGGCAAAAAAACACAGCGGGACTGGCTGTGAACAAAACTTATGGCCTTTTTTGTACTGTGGAAAGGACACTCATCAGAATGCCCTCATTTGTTTGGATGCAATTGAGCTTCAAAATGGCAAGACAGATGTGCTGTTTTCAGGAATCTTTATTTATTTTGTGACACAGTTCATAAACCCGCAGCTAAATGTGAGAATACATTTTGGGGCCAGCTCAATGTATCTTTACTTTCTCCAGAAACAAAAATATTTCATAATTTTTTCGTACTATTAACCTTTCATACCTGAGTTGCTGTGGCACTACAGCAGAGTGGAGAGCCTTCCCTGAGAGATGTGCCAGCATGCTATCTGCTTGCCTGAGATAGATCAGCACTTCAAAACCTGGACAGATGGGGTGCCATCTCATGAGAGACAGCATTCTGCTGGGCTTCAGAGGAGCTAAGAGTTGAAGGTGGGGCACTGTATCCAGCTGACATACCAGTTCTGCTGCTAGCTTACGTTACAGCAAATGAGGAGATGGTGACAAAAAAAAACCAACAAAAAACTGGAGACCAAAGCTGCATCCATCAAAGATAAGTATGCCCATTGTGTTCCAAATGTCAAATCTTTAAATTGACAGCTTTTAAAGGTAGGAAAAGTCTTTGAATAAACCTTTACTTTCATTGTCCTACTCTCTGTGTTTGGTCTGCACTTTCCACATGTAAATATCCAAACCACTACAGAAAGAACTTCCTCAGTCCTCCAAATGTCTGAGAATCTCTCCCATTTTTGTGTTATTCTTACTATTCATGTAAAAATCACAATGTACTTTCCTAATTCTGTGGTCTTTATTAAAACATAAGCTGTGCTCCTCACACTTGGTTTATTCTTTCTGTACTATTCACCAGCACAGCTACTTCTCCTATTTTTGAAGCATTTGTGTAGAAACAAATCAGCTGCATACAAATGTATCTGCATTCTGCTTGCAAGCAGCATAAGGCAGCCAAATTTCTACAAGAGATCAAAGAGTTAGGTTACGTGAGTAAAGGTGTGCATTTGAGACAGAACAGCTGCTCCAGAGTCTTTTGAACTTTCATTTACCGCTTCCCCATTCCCCAGCATGGTGTCATGGCAGCAGTTTTCACAACTGTCAGAGACTGCATTCTTACCCAAAGTGTTGCCAGACCTTTGGTCTAAGACTTTGGACATGTGCTTGTGCTGTGTAATTGCAGCTGAGTGTGACTGAGGTTTATGCAGGCTGAAGTACCTTGTGTTGGGGACTGAGTTTAGCACTTATGAAGTCACTGAAATTGGGTAGTATTCCTGTACGTGGGAAGTGCTCACTATCCATTTGCTTAGCTAAAAAGCAATCACTTCTTCTATTCATTTCCTGGTGTAATAGTTCTCAGCTGTCCAACAGAAGTGATATTAAAAAATACCACTTTGCATTTTAAGAACTATTCAATTTTCTTGCCCTATTTGCAATATGGGAAAAAAATGGAAGGCTGTATGCTCTTTCCTGAGCAACTTTTACCAGCAGCACAGTCCAAGGTACCTATGCTGCTGTGGGCCTGTGCACACAGCTGATTGTGACTGGAAATGAAGATGACTCTTTGTCTCCTCTGTCATGTTGAATTCTAGGACTGGCATTTAAGGAACACTTTTGAATGAGTAGCTTCAAATTGATCCAGTTTGTTGAAAAGCTTGAGGCCCACTGAATTGAAAAATAGCATTTGGATTGGAAAAAAATTATATATTTCAAGTCACTGTGCAAGATTTGTGAGACTGGATTTTGCATTGCCGCAGTCATTTAGAGTGTGTAACTGCTTGTTTCAGCATTCTTTTAATTCAGTGACTTTTATCCCACTAACTTAGAACAGAAAATTATTTCTGTGTATGTATGTGTATATACATGTCTCTGTGTGTGCCTGTATTTATTAGTAACTGCTATATATAAGAAATAATTATTTGAAATACCTCCTAATGTTTGAAAATGTTTAGAAGCTATTCAGCTGTATTTTTCTGAGCATGTTGCAATTGTGAGTACCATGTGTCATGTATGGCTTTATGCAGATCTGTAGGACTTGCAACAAACAGTTAAAATCCGTGGCTATCAATCTAAAGGCTGAATTATAAGATTTGTAGATAATTAATTACTATGGATGAAATTTATTAACACATTATTATTTTGTCAGTTATTAATAAATACATAAATTGTTAATGGTGTCATGTGAACGCACAATATGAGAATTTCTAAGCTTTGCAATTTTTCCCTTTCTTATGACTAGAATCTTGTCTTTTTTCTAATCGTAACATCATGAATCAGCAATTAGCCTTCTGTTTGCAGCAAAACCTAAAGCTGTGTACTTCAAAATTAGATGTTGAAGTTTTTTAGTAAGGTTGAAGTATTCTTGTATTCTGTGTTTTAAAAATAATCTAGGCATTATGAGGACAGTTAAGCCTTACTGCTTAAATGTTGATTTAAAGTGCATAGTTCCATGTGTTTCCCATTTCTTTATAGCATGTTGGTTTTGTTTAAAGGTTATCCTAAGGATCTGGAAAATTCCATTCTTCAAATGTCCCAGCACTGATCATAGCCATACATTTATTGGCCACCTTCACTGGCTGTCTGTTCTCCATTCTCAGAAAAGGCTGCCTGCCTGGAGAGCAGTCTCAGGCCATACTGACAGCTTGAAAAATGTTAACGGATTGTAGGGAGTTCTCACAGTCCAAACAGCAGGCAGTTTAAGGCAAATGAACAATTTGACCCTGCTGATACATGTGCCAGAGGTTAAGGCTCTGACCTGCTGCTGTTCAGATTACTAGGACAAACGCAGCCACTGGGACCAAGATTAGCAATTTAATTAGAACACCGTGTAAAATTCATATCCTATATCATTCCCTGAACAGGATCTGTGTCATTATACATCTATTATATCCCGATTAAAAGAAAGGGAAAGTAAAGTAGTATTTATGTAAACAATATAATTAGAATGCCAGTTTTTAGGGTGTCACATCATAGTCTTCAGGTTTCATGATTTGCATGCATTGCCTATATTTCATCACAGTAACACACTCCCGAGGTGAAATGATCTCGTGGAAAATAGCAACAATTTGGTGTTGTAATGTATTACAGCTTGCCATGATTAACAACAAACAAACAAGACCATAAATTCCTAGAAAGTTTTTTGTGGTGGAACACATTGAGTGCAGGTAGCTCGGGGTGCAGCTGCAGTGGGAGCTGCAGGTTGGGGTCTGGGAGGGAGCCCGAGGCAGGAGGCCGTGAATTGCCCATCTTTTGCATAACGAAGGGCACAGGGACATGTGGCACAGCCAGGTGACCGGACACTCTTGGCGAGGCAGGAGCCAAGGACTAGGTAGGACATGCGAGGGATTCACGCGCTTGGACTGTGATAGAAATCTCCCAGGGGTTCCTTTGTTCGGAGCTCCTCCTCAGAAGCACCAGCTCGGGCTCTTCTTGTGTTACTCCACCATGAATAAATGGCTTTATGGGACGAGGTATCTGAGACTGCCGTGGGAAACCTGGGGCCGAACGGGGGCTGCCCGCTGCGAAGGGGCTTCGGTCCCAGGAAAGCCTCTAGTGGCTGGAATGTGGACTCTCGTGAGTGGTCTGACTGAGAAGTTTTCCATAACACTGTAAAGATTTAAATGAAGATCGAGGATATCAATCATTATGGTAACTAATGCTAGCGAGAATATTATTTGGGATAAATTTCCCCTTGTAAAGTTTAAATTAATTCCTCACTATTAAAAATCTGAATGAAAATATGACAGGGACGAGCTGACCTCGGTGTGTAATTGATATAGTGGGTTTATTCTGTGTGATACTGGTAACAGCTGGAAACAATGTGCTGGGTTTAAATTAAAAAGTTAATTTGCCTGAAATTTTCTAATCGATTTTTAAATTCCAGAAAGGTTCTTTATTCTGTTTTCCAAGGTGTGCCAGTAAGTTTTATAAGCTACAAACTGGTGTCCTCTGTTATGTACCAAGGCCATTCAGACTTCCAGCTGCTAATAAATGGTGTAGCTTTTATCAGTCCTGAGACAGTCCAGTGACACTTGTTGCGGAGCGATGCTTGTACAGAAGGGAGATACGTTGCAGGACCATGGGGGAGAAAATGGAATAGTTGCATCAAAGTGAGTTTGCTATGGCTGCAGAAGATGTATTCTTACAAAGACTGTAACTGTGGTTGCTTACGCTTTTGCATTTATAGATGCAATATGCCTGAGAAGCCCATCGAGGCAGTGACTTGCAAACTTGTGCTTAGTTTATGGGAAAACTTAGAACTGACATTGAGTGGCTATACATAAATAGGATAATTTGCTCCTAAGAAAAAGTGTCATACTTAAAATTTGGTATTTTTCTTTTCAAAATGAAAGAAGCCTTTGGCATAAAATTTATTCAGGGTCACATTTCACCCATAACCTGGTTTATTTTTTTCTTTTTCAAACCTGTATCTAGTTGCAGTTTAATATTTGCAATCTCTAGATTGTCAACATCATTGTATAATAACCAACTTAGTATAGAAAGCAGCAAATTCCATGCTGCCAATCACTTGTCTTTCACACTAACAGGTGCACTGCCATTGTCAGTGTCAGGCTGAATACTGGGGATCAGTTAGACAGGTGGAGTAATTTACTCGTCTTGTAGTGGCAGAAGGGGGCACCTTATCAAGGAAAAAAGAGAAGTGTCTTCCCTTGGTGCATTTGGTATGTGGCTATGTAACTTGGATTTATAGTCTTTCTGTAGAAGCTCATGTGCAGACTAAATTTCACTCTTAAGTGGGGGAGGAATTTCTTTTAGGTATTATGCAAGAGTATTTATTTTTCCTTTCTCTTCACCCTACCTACTGTCATTCTCACCCTCTCCCCTCACACCCCCAAGCTCAACCTTTCACTATTGTCAACTGAACAGACTTCTAGATGCAAAATGCTTAAAAGATCTGTCAGTCTATTGGAGTAAAATAAATTAAAAAAAAATCTTCTGTGAGAATGAGAATTTACATGAATTTTTTTCCAACAGCCATTTTTTATAAGTGTTTGGAAGAGAGGGGTCCAGAGCATGGTTTATCATTTCATTCAAAGAATAAATATAGACGTTGTTACAGCAAGTACCAATGCCAATCCTCACCTGTCCTAATTTCTATAGCTATGACATCTGCTGGTTAATACCCAGAAAGTTTTTGGAGGCGTCAGAGAGAGAAAAGTTGCTTTATTCACTTATCTTTCTCTGTTACTATCAATGTGATGGAGAAATTCTCAGGTATCGTCTGTGATCAGAGTAGAGCTTTAAGCAGGAGAGCAGTCAGGTGTGTTTGTACTTGTGCTTCTGACTAAAGCAATCTGTGGTCAGGTACAACCAGTAATTGCCTGAGCCAGTAAACAGATATTAGGGCGATCTGAGTCTTCAAAGTCAGATGGGTAGAGGCAACCTCAGACCAGACAGTGGGAAGGAAGTATTCATGGTCATGGTTTGGAAACCTCAGTTTTACAGCAGCACAGAGAGTAGTTGCTGTTTAGTAGATGAAATACACTGGAAGTTAATTCAAGTTTATTCACAGAAGCATTCCTAGGAATACATACACCCTCACACTAGGAAATCTGCGGATTAAACAAATATTAGGTTGCCAAAGTGTCAATTTTCTGTAGGATATTGCTAATAATAGTCTTGACCTGTGGGTTAACAGGGAGTTTGTGACTGTCTTGTTTATCAAATGGATCCCATGATCTCCAATTCCATCATCTAGATATGTAGTTTAGCAGTTCTTCTGAAGACTTGAGCTTTCTCTTCTCTTGTCTACCAAAATTCAGACTTCAGAGGGCCTTGGGCATAGTATCACATTATACCTAATCTTATGTAATTACAGGCTGCTGCCAACAAGGCTCTTAAGGATGTCCTTGTTGCTTATCTTGTATCCCTTAAAAGGAAAAGAAAAAATGTTATTTTCCACTAATCGGTAAGAACCAACTATCTCCTAGCTGCAGGAGTGCTGGGGAATGAAGAGGACTAGGATTAGCTTTTTCAGTGGCAGGCAGCAGTTAGGTGGAAGGTGAAAACTGCACCTCTGCAGTCCTTCCCTGTCCAGATTCGACCCAACCTCATGGATAGGCACCTGAACCATTGTCTCTGTTTACTTTGCTGTTATTCCCTGCATAACACTACAAGCCCATTGCTATCATGCATTAACTTCTGAGATTCTTTTTGACAGTGCTGTTATCTCTCTTTAACCAGTAGTGTGTTTACTAGTATTAAAAAAACATTATCCCACCTGCACGTTCTGTTTACCAGAACAGCATTCAACCCTAAAGCCTGTGATTGCAAAAGAGATTTTTTTTTTCTTTCTAATATAATTTATGAAGTTCAGAACCATTGAAAATTTTGAAGGTTTTGATCTAGAGCATTTTCTTTTAGGTTACCGTTTTGAAATTCAATCTGCTAAACAAGAAAAGCAGAGGAGTATTTTGCATAGATGGAAAAATGAAACAAAAGCAAACAATGCTGAAAACAGCTCTTTATACTGGACACTTAAGAAGACATTGTATTTTGTCCTAAATCTATTTTGTTTTAAATTGACATACTTGCACTGTATTAGAAAACTGGGCTCAGACTATCAAGATCAGGTCCTGGAAATGAACCTGAGGCTTTAGCTACACAAAGCCCCAGGGCTGGACGCACATATCACCTGCTCTTATTCTGACAACTAATGCAAGACCTTCATATTCCAGGCTTTCCCTGTTTCCAACCCCTTTCTTCCTAGAGAAAAGAAATGTGGATGCACGCCCTGACTGCATCCTAATCTGTATGATAATTTGGTAAATCAGGCCCCTAAGGAATGATTAAATGCATGCAGACATGCAATTTCCATCACCATCGAGACTTTTGTCTCTGTATCAAGAAAACCAGAGGCCAGGTGATCCCTTGTCTCCAGGTTTGCATGACAGGGCTGCCAATATGGAACTGAAGTTCAGTAGAACACAAGGCTTAGAAACAGGAGAAACTTGGTTTTGGTTAAGTGCCATTTTGGCAAAATAGATGCTTTGGCAAATGCCACTGCCACTTCTGTTTTAGAAAGTATTTATTGTCTGTGAACTGAAACACTAAAAGCACACTTCAAAGGTATAAATAAGGAAATATATTTATTGCTGTTTATTCTTAACAAAATGTTCAACAACAAAATGACTGCAAATATTTCAATTAGATTAGAAACCTCCACAATGTCTGAGACGGAAGATTTAGATTTGGAGTCCCCTATACATTATTTTTCTCTTTCACCTGAATGGAGATTGGGAAAATTAGTTCAGTTATTAGTTCAGCTATATTAACTTTCTTTTCATTTTCAGGGATACTTTTTAAGGTAAATTATGCTATTCACTGACAATAAGCATTTTAGTGTTCTCTGCTGCTTGCAGTTTTCTCTGTAAATGAAAACTGTCTCTAACGCAGGGAGTCCAGCTCTTTGCATGACAGCTAAATTCCTTTTTTCTCTCTTAATCTTACAGTTCTGTTTCTCAAAAAAATCATGCCATACCACCTCTTTCAATGCCTTTTGAATATTTCTTCTATTTCTGCTATGTAGTACAATCTAAAAAGAACAGAGTCTTTCACCAGTTCTGATATTATGCTTTCCCACCCAGTGATACAATTTTGTCTGAACTAGAACCAATGCTTTCAGATCTGGTGTGTAAAGCTAAGTGTCTGCACCCACAGTGAATTGAATAAAAATTGCAGTTAAATGTACCACACGTGGATTCAGGAGCTGAGCCGTTAAGTGTCAGGTCTGGAAATGTTGGTCTTTGTGTTCTGTAGCAATGAAAGCAAGAAGGAAAGGATAACAACCAAGGAAAAATAGTGAAGACTTTTTTTTTGTTTCCTTTTTTTTTTTTTTTTTTAAATCACAATACATTTATGATGTTGTTATCAAAGTGTGCATATGAAAGCACCTTTGTAGAAAAACTGAATTCTTTAACTACATGGTGGTGCTTCAGCAGCAAAGCTGCACTGTAAAATGCTAGGAAGTTCTTCGTCACTAGATTGCTTTCATGTGTTCTTAAAAGCTCTAATAATGACTTCATTTTTTGAACTCTTTACACACTGAAAAATGCAGGTAGTGCTTACTGCAGTTCAGAGCAGCTGTATACACTGTGGCATGTTCAGACACTGTTTTGCGTACATTTTTTGTTTTATTTGTTCGATGGATCAGTGAATAGAGACATCAGATTTTAAAGGGTTCCTGGTTTAAAGAGTGAATACCTCTTCCTGTCTGAAAATTTATATTCATAAATCTCGTTGTCATGATCTCACTGGGAAAATAAAACACAGGGTATGAAACTTCTTTATGAAGATACTCAGTTCTCTTAAAAACTTAATTTGTTGCTTAGAGTACAGAAAGCAGAAATCTTACTTATACAGCTAAGATTATTAAAAGATTGAAACCCCAGAGGCCAGCTCCAGAAATGGACCATGTCCTCAGCCCATGTATGTGGAGTTCATTTTTCAACAATTTTTTCAACAAATTGCCATTTAAATGTTATCACATAAGGGCACAGCGTATTTCTCATTTTCTGTTATTAATCTGAGGTACCATACTGGCAATGGCTTGTAGAAAAATACTTTTCTTTTTTATTTTCTTTTTTTTTATACATAAAAGCCCAGCTCTCTGTTCTTAATAGTGTGTTTTAAAAGAGATGTCTCAGTTGCAGCTTTTTTGGGGAATACTTGTGCTGCTGCCAGCTTACGTCTCCCACTGGGAGCCACTGTGGAGCAGGGATTACCTCAAATAGGTTTTAGCAGATTAAACAAGCCACCAAAAAAAGCTTGTCTTTATTTTTCCTTCCTCTTTCTACAAATAACACAGTGGACAGAAGGGGATGAATTACAATTTAGTATGTCAACCATAACTATCCTGTATCTCAGGAGGTTTTACTCCAACTTTTATAACATATGAGTAAGGTATCATCTCAAAACTTCCAAAGATAATAGCAAATACATCTATGACATCATGCTTGTAGGAACGTGTAGCTTTTGCTATGTTGTTGCACTGTTGCTACATTGTATTTTTACATTTCTGTTTTCAGTCAAATACTCGCTTTTGTTTTGCTTCTGCTTTCAGGAACTGAAAGGCATTTAAATTTTGAAGCAGTGTCTGCTGACACAAACCAGTTATACTAAACAAGATTCTTGCTAAACAACAAATTTTGCTTGCTTTTGCACTGAATGAAAGATCTTTTCTTTTTATTTCATTGGGAAAAAAAGAGTTAGGCTTATTCCTGCACACATTAGCCGTGGTTCTCTACATGCGGTTGCAATTCTTGCTGTTTGGTGTCTGAAGGCTGTTGAAGTAAATTGATAGTTTGGGGTTTAAGCTGATCTTTGAGTTTCAAGGCAGAGAAGATTTTGTGCATAGATACTCAGAGCCTACACTTTACATGGTGTAGAGAAATGCAATCCCTGCACTGTCTCACGGTGTGCAGCCACAGGTTACTGCTGAGTTTCTCTCCATAAATGTTGTTCTGTGTGAATAAAGCAGAAGGAGCAGAGCGTCTTTGAAATTCTACTCGGACAGTAAAAGTAAAATTCTATCTGAAAGGTAGGGCACATTCAAAAGGTTTTGCCTTGTTAAATTATTGCCTCATTCCCTATCTGTATGTAACTGCAGGCATTTTTCCACATCATAATATTACCTTCACTGTTGTAGCTGATTCCATGTTACAACCAGTAATCAGCTTCACATTTGTCTCCAACCAAAATCTCTTCTTCAGTACCTCCAGCTATTAAAGGTGAAGTGATGCAGCTTGCTTCATTGATAGATTGCATATTAATTTTACAATACAAATTCACTCTGTTGAAGACATTTTAGAGGATTGCTTGCTTTTTCCCTCTAAATTGATCAAGAATGGGTAAATATTTTTTTTTCTTCTACAAGCTTTATGAACAAATTGTTCAAAAAATAATTCTTAAGCCTTCAGAAAACAATTTTATATCATTGGACTTTTAAAAATGCTTCCTGTTTCCAAAGAAGTAAAATGTTTA
Source organism: Eulacestoma nigropectus (assembly GCA_013397775.1). Lineage (NCBI taxonomy): Eukaryota > Metazoa > Chordata > Aves > Passeriformes > Eulacestoma > Eulacestoma nigropectus. Next base: position 1,071,566 of record VZTE01005062.1, on the reverse strand, counting down.
AAGTGGATGCTTAAGGTGTAGGTATACATTCTTACAATATTTTTGCACGGGAAAGGCAATCACTTAATGCTTTCCAGTCCTGAATTACTGTAACAGGTGTCCAGCAAGCAATAGCTGTTCCTCTCAACCTTTGTATTTGTGCTGTCCACATATTTTACATCATCATTCTTTATGTTGTTCGTGGTGATATTTTATACTGAAAGAACAAGGGAAAACCAGTCAATTTCTCCCCAAATTTGACCTAAGCTTCTGCAAGGTTTATTTATAAAAAGCTTCTTCATATTAATTGAAATGAAATGAACTTCTACAGTAGTGTATTTTATTGTGGATGAATGATATTGGGATTAATTCTCATACACAGAAAGCATGATACTGTAATTCATGTAATTCTGGAAATGCAGTCACAATCAAAAAGGTAATTTTATGAAAGTGACAGCATGGAGTTCCATATTTCTTCTTTCTCAATGATTTCCATATTACATGTGTTTGGGTTGCAAGTCTAAAAATCATTTTTCTAACTGCCAGCTGTTCAAACTGAACTTGAGATCTTAAATCTTTTTCTCATATCTTACCCAGAGAATGGTTTACTTACTGCAACTTAGATGCAAGTCCATTTTGGTAATGGATGAGGCAGAATAGGACCTGTCTCATTGTTCCAAGTGGCAGCTGGAGTGACATTACAACTCCATTGCAACTATTATGAAAACATTGCTAGATGAGGAAACAGATGTAACTCTGTAAATAGAAACTGCTCTGTGGACTGGAAATACGTCATTTTTACACTTTATGTTTTGTCTGTGCACACCAAAGCAAGCTAGAACAAATGCAGGTGTAATTGTCTTCCTTTTATATGGAGAGAAAATATAGCTGAGACTTTGGAAGCTGCATTATTCAAAGCCACAAAGGCTGTTTTTCATAGTCTAATGTGTATCACTTTAAAACTGATTTGGTTATCTCTATGGATAGTAATAAACAAACATTTTACCTTCCTGAGTAGTTGCCTTACAAGATAGTGGAGCTGTAAATTGAAGAGTTGTCAAATAGTACTTGCTTGTCTGGCAAGCATTTCTTTAGAAGTATTTTTGTATGCACTGAAGTCTTTTCTATCACTTTTCCTTACTTAATAGTTTTCCCCAAAAAAAGAAACGATGAACATCTTGATCTCATTCACCTATCTTCCTGAGAGAAGCTAACACCTCCAGGTCTGAGTGTGATCAGAATTAAGGAACTGTGTAACCTCAGTCAGCTGGTACAATGTCCATCATGTCTGTAGACTCTTCTCCCTGTCACCTGTCTTTTTCGTATAGTACAACTTGGCCAGTGTATAAGTCAGTAAAACACAAATATTTAAACCAGAAGGTTCAGTCCCCACTTTAAGTAAATGTTTTGCTTGGCAGAAGCTTCATTACACAATAAATGAGTCTTTTGGAAAGAGCCAACTGCTTCATATAAAACAAGCTCCTGTTCCTTTATTGCTTTAGGGGGAGAACAATGAAAATTCACTGTTACTAGCCACATCAACCTGAATGAAAGCCAAATAGGAAAATTGAAAATGATTGTCAAGTTCATCATATCTAATACAATAGAGGCAAATTAGAGTTATCTGCAGCAGCAGAAGTAGCAGCAGATTGCATTATAAATCATCATATCATTGACAGTCAATTACATTCAAAACTTTTCAAGCATGAGGCAGCGGCAGTGTTTGTCTACTAACAGACTTATTCAAGCCAGAAAACACAGTGTGGGTGCATGAGGAGAATTTCTTGGGGGTCTAAAGGGTTTGCATTAAATGGAGAGAATTTTATCAAAAAATATATTCCATGAAAGGTTAGAAAGCATGAAGCCTGGTTTGTTGTGAAATTCCCTCTTTAAACCTAGTCTGCCTATCTTCTTCCACTGTAGTAAATGCACATTAAATTGTTGACTGGGAGAGCCCTCCAGTAATGTCAACTTCTCTCCAGTCTTCTCTGCTTCATTGCCACTTTTGCTTTCAGAATACTTCTAGCTCCCTTCTGAGTTCCCAGCATTTTGCCCCTTTCCTTGTTCTTTGCTTGCTTTTAATTTGAAGTGCATTTTTAGTTTGTCTTCAGGAACAAAGAGCTTTCTGTGAGTTATTCAAAGTAATCTTGCATGTTAGGAAATCAGTCCCTCACCTAATAGATATTTAATTAAATATAATAAATGAGTCCAAATCAAATAGATTGTATAAAAATTGTTATAAATTGAGAGAAAAATCTAGACAATATTCTCCTAGTCAGTTTATTTTATGAACTCTCAGAATCGTACTGAGCCCTCAGAATTAAATCTCTCTACTGAAAGTTACAATGAGTGTACTTTCTGGCTGTTCCCGTGGGCACCAGGGAAAGCACAGAGCAGGAGCAGAAACTTCTGGTCCTAAGACGAGGGTTTGTGATTTTGCTGTAGTGAAGAAGATGGAGAGTGTTCCATATGATGGTCCTTCTACGTTTTCGATACACACAGAAAGCCCTGAAGCTGTAACAGAGTGTAATGCAGGGTTAGTATTGATCTTATATCCACATGCCTGTATTGAGTAAGAGAGATTGTTGGGTTTTAGGGAGAAGGTCCTAAATTTATTTTTTTGTAATCGAAACGGGGTAGTCTCCAGAGGTTCTCTAGCACCGGGTCTCTTCATATTTTTGGAATGACTTGAGAAAACTATTGCAATATGGCAATGAATTGCTCTAATATTAAATGGGGCATAGAGTCAAGATTGAGAACGGTACTGCTTTTTTACAAAAAAAAAAAAAAAAAAAAAAAAAAAAAAAAAAAAAAAAAAAAAAAAAAAGAGACCTGAGGCCTAAGGTCTTCCTCCTGCAAGAGATGTCCTTTGTGCTCTGCCACTGTCTCCATCCCATTCCAGTTAGTTGACTCCAGCTGTACTGCACAGAGACGTGCTTGTGATTCATTCTAAGTTTCAGTAGTAAACCACCAAGTAATTTTTGTCATTAGTCACCCAACCCTCTCTTTATCTGATATGAGAGCATGAGGGTGAAGAGTAGCTTGTTACATATTTGCTGAATTTTGCCATACCTGTAAGCTGATCTTGTGTCCCTCTAAAATTAAGCAGCCAGTCAAAGTGCTAAACTTAGCACTTCTTGAATATTGAAAAGGAAAACGGGTAATCACAGAAAGTGGTTCAGATATTAGGTGGGATAATCATGCCGAAAATCTAGAACAAAAACTGAGTTAATGCAGATATCGTAGTTAGTTGCCTGAAGATAGGTAGGATAAACCTATTAAATCTAAGATCAGAATAAACATGAACAAAATTGTTCCACTGACATCATTTTAAAGCGCTATTAAATTAGCTGAACAGGTAGAAGAAAAAGGCTTTTGCATAATGGTGAAATCAAAAGTGTGTGTGCAATTTTACGTTTCTGAATACAACTAAAAAGTCTCTTAGCTAATGTTGTATCAGGGAAGTAAGAAATAAAAATGTGGATACTTTGTGTGGAATTCACACACACTGGTTATGCTGCTCTTCTTGAATTGTGCAGTTGACTTATGCTCTGTCTACCCTATGGGTCATAACCTGTCATGTGAGGGAATCTCTGAGGCATTAGCTATCTTTTTAAGGAAACTGAATCTCATCCACTCTTTGGATGATTTCCACTTTATGAAATTCCCACTACAAAATAGAAAACAATTATGCATTCATTGCAGTTGTTTGCTTTTGATTAGATGCTTCAATGAGTCTGAGCTAAAACCTGTTTCTGTGTTTAGCCGAAGTTTAGCATATTTTCAAAGATTTTCAATTTTACTAAAGTCTTCGTACAAATCTGGCTATAAATCATATCTTTGTTTATCCATCTCCTTTGCCTCTTTTAGCTTTTTATGAAACACTCCTGCATCCACTATTGAGTTAATGAATACTAAATTTAGTATGTAAGTACTTTTGTAGAGGATTATGTTCCATATCCGTACCATATTAAGAAACTGTGCTGTTTGGTTGGCTTCTAAAGCATCTTGACAGCTGGGGCATGACAAAGAAAGCTTGTCTGTATACTTGTTCTGAATTTTTTTGGGCATGGATTATCAAGTAGCCATAAATAAGCCTTATTGACCCAGGTTATTATTTTACATTTGCTTTCACATGTTTCACATACTGAGTTCTGTTGTGTGTTTATTTCCAAAGGAATAGGTCAGGGTTAGTAACTCTTTGGGTGATATTCTGAGAATGAGTTAAGCCAGAAGGACCTGATTTTTTACAAACATGTATTTCAGTAGCCATCATGAATAAAATACTAGGTTTTAAATTATGGCTTTTGATTACTTGAAATTGAAAGTTACTACAATTGTGTTATCATACATACAGAAGCAAACTTATGATAGGAACATAAGTAAAGATCAAGAGTAGGGATTTGATCTCAATGACATAAAAAACTATTCAAATCACAGGTTTGTGGAGGTTTTTGTTTCTCCTTTTCAATATATTATTCAACCTAAGTCATCTTTTGGAACAGTTTTCCAGTGGTTTTCTTTTTAGCTGTGTTCATAAAAAATAAATTACATCTTCTTTTTTTTTTTTCGCTTACACTACGTAATCCTGCCTAGTATTGACTGAAATTAGTATGACCTATCTTACTTTAAGCTGTGTATGATCCTTTATTTTAAATACTGGAATTGGTTTTGGAACCCAAATTTTCTGCTTACTAGCTTTAAATATTTGGTTTGGTTTAATGTTCTTAGCAGACATGAACAGGGCTTTTACAAAGCAGTTCTGACATATTGTTAAGAGGCTTTAGATAGTAGGAATTCATTTGATACTTTGTTCTTGCTCTCTTATTGAAGTATATGCATTGTCAGTTAATATTTGAGATTATGTTCAAACATTTGAACATACCAAACCCTCAAAACCATCCAGTTTCTTGTTAACGCGTTCTGAATGTCAGCCTCATCACAAGACTCTCTATTATAACAGTAACTTTCCTACAGTTGCAGGCCCTTAAGGTCCATCTTAGCTAAATGCAACGTCACTCAATTCTTGTCCTTCCAAGGAAAAGTTTAAAAAAGCTCTTCTGTTTCATAAAGTGATGCCATCATTATGCATTTATTTTGGATTTCTTGGTGGGTTGGGGTGAGGTTGGTGTGGGGACAACTGTCTGTCTTGTTTTTAACTGCTTCCCAGTGGGAAACATCTTATCTGTAAAAAGCCCAATTAGAAGCTACAGGAATGCACGTGTTCTCAGAATTCTGTAGTGTACAGACAACATGCATAATTTATGTAAAACTTTTGGGATTTGCACCTTCTATTATTTTGTAGGAAGGAAAATGATGGATTGTCAAATCATGCTACGTGTTTTAATTTTTGATAGAAGGAGCAAATATGTTTATACAAGGTCATTCAATCCCTGTAAGAAAGGTTATTAATGTGAGAAATTATTTGATGAGGTAAACCACCTCTGTTAGACAGCAAAATTCATCATTCCAGTCTTGTTTAGTCATGTACAAAATACAATGTAAACACTAAAAATTCAAAGTAATTAATGCTTTAGCCAAAATATTTTCATCCCATCCTAGCAAGAATGCTGGGGATTGATGATAAATGGCTTTGATGATGTTAACACAAACAGTTTCTTTGATATGATCCAAGGTTTAGGTTGCCACATGTAAGGTACAATTTGTTGACACGTGACTGAGTGTGCTGTGACCCCACAGAATGTGTTTACCCTCCTCCTGTTTGCAAGGCAGTAAGACCAGGCATGCAGGTAGTTGTGAAGTAGCTAATGATGTAAATTTTGGCAAGTGAAATTGCAACTTATCAGAAAAATTATATGCCTTTTAATAAAGCAAGATTTCTATTATACTTATGCCTTCTTATTGTTTCCTTTAAATAAGTTCACTTTTCATGTTGTGGTTGCATTTGAAAACATTTCATAGTTTGTCTAGTTCCCAAGTCAGTCTTCTGCAGTGCCATTACATTAGTATTCATCTTGTTCTGTATGTCTTTTCTATTTAATTTTAGGGAAAACAATTTGATTTTTTTCCTAGTTGCTAGTGAGTATTAAAAAATGTGCTTCCCAGGACTCCTGAATTCAAATCACAAGTCAAGCTTCTTCAAAATGGTGTTCACAGAACAGAATGCTAACTGTTTCTATTTATCCAATATCCTTACTTCTAGATAATACACTGTCAATATTTAGAGAAACCATGTTTATGAATGGTCAGACATTAATACTTAGGAACTCTGAGACACATGGGGTTGCCTAAAAAAGTGGAAGAGTTTTTGCAAGTAAAAAAGATTTGTGGGATAGAGTGTGGGATATCGTTTTGGCATTCCGACTGAGTTTATCAGTCTGAGCGTGACGTTTGTGACCCTGTTCAACTGTGTAAGTTCCAAATAATGAACATGTTTGAATAGCCATTTGGAACCTATGTTTAAGTCTTTCTCCCAGGAAGAAAAAAGCCTCATAGTAGAATGAGGATAATGGACTTTGACAATTTAGGGAACAGGTAAGTAAGCTCCTGAAGGAAGATCTTCTGAAGCATATTGAGAACTGGAGACACAGACTCTGGTAGATGTATGCAAACCCTTTTGAGAGGTGGTGCAAAAGGGACAAGAAACTCTGTAAAATACCATTATGACTGCATCAGAAGCTCTTTGATAATCTGAATCAGAAAGAAATCATAAAAAAACCCCAAAACACAGAAAACAAAAAACCAAAAACCAAAACAACAACAAAAAACAACAAACAAACAAAAAAAACAACCAACCAAGAAAACCCTGAAGAAATACATACATTACAACTCATAAGAATAAAGACAATAACCTGGAAATAAAGATAACATAAAGTAGTGCAAAATGGAAACTCTATGTTACTTAGAAATTGATAAGAAAAAAATCATTAAAGGTTAAGTCTATCTCATATACATATAAAAATTAGAAAATAGTATCTTTCCATTATAAAATCATAGAAATGACTGTTAAGAATTTGGAAGGGACCTTAAAGATCATTTAGTCCCAACCTGTCCTGCTATGGGCAGGGGCACCTCCCACTAAACCAGGTTCCTCAAGGCCTTAAATATAAAGAGAGAAAATATAGGATAATATAGAGAAAACTAAATAATTAAGTGCTGTTCTTTGCTTCAGTCTTGATGCACCATCATACAGAATTATTTGACAATATCCAATGGAAGTATTTTAATGAGTACATAGGGTACATGAGAACCTTGAGGACTTAGGGCTTATGAGGAGGTGCATGCTGAAGTATGGCTGCCTAAAAGAAAGACCTTTAAAATAAAATGAATGAATAAAATTAAAAGTAATGATGGAGAGCTTTCTCTGAATCTTTTACATTTTAAGAAGTCATGGAGAAGGGTTCTAGGATGAAAATGTATTTCTGGGCTTCAAAATAAGAAAAAGAGAAACATGCTGTCACAACCAGTCTGAGCTGAATCCTTGGAAATAGTCTAGAACAAGCATTTAATATGTACAGGAAGTGAATTTACCTCCAGTATATTTTTGACAGGGTAACAGATCCATAGAAATCTGTAGAGGTAACACAACTTGAGTTTAGTACGCCCTTTCATCCTGTCCCACGTGACATTTCTGTAGGCAAACTTGGGGTCTCTTTCTTCATTATCCTGTGATGTATGAGAATAAATCAGTTACTGTTAGCGTCCTTTCAGATTATGAAAACAGAGTTTTGCATTTGTCTGTCCTTGCAGAGTATTACTTTCAGTGCTTTCATTAATAGTATTGATGATAGACTAACGTATCCTTGTAAAAGTTGCAGATAAAATCAAGATTTTAAGAGTGTGTACAGGGCTTGTTGGGGATTGGCAATCCAAATTTTGGAACACTTCTTTAAAGTGACAAGTTGATATTCGTTTAAGATTTGTGAGAAATACTACACTCAGAAAGGAGAAATTAAATGCCCCAAGATGAAAATACCCAGCTAACCAGGTTGTAGTCAGTCAGAAATGAAACATATAACAATGTGGTCCTGTAAAATATATGAAAAGGTTTATTGTGTGAAAGATGTGAAAAATAATTATTCGAATCAGTGCTTCTGAGGCCATATCTAGTATGTTGTGTAATTTTGGTCATCACAGTTTAAAGAAGAGTCGAGCAAGCTAGAGAAAGTCCAAGAGAGAAGAGTAAGAATGATGAGGTATTTTGAAGACATGACCTGTAAAAGATATTGATAGAATTTGTTTAATTGAATCTTCAAAAAGGAAGACTCGGAGAAAATATGTTGTCTGTCATGTACAAATTCATTGTAAACAGGACAATGATACTGCTTTTCTTGTCCTCTTAATGAAAGAGAAGAATAAATGGGGTTAATCTACAGATAAAGTTTAGTGTAAATACCATGAAAGCTTATCAGGCAGTAAATGTCTGGAACAAATCACCCACATGTATTTTCTTTCCTGGAGTTTTCTTCGAATTTGCCGAATATCTGACAAATGAGTCAGGTATAACTGCTTTTTTTATTTCATGTAGCTGAAGTAGATGTTCTGTGAGGTCTCATTTCCCGTTCATTAATATGAATCCATAACATTTATATTTATTGTACCAGGTTTATTTAGCACTTTTGTGCCTTGGTTCCTTATGCTTAAAATAAAACGATACTCTTTCTACATTCAGTAGTCATGGTGAGAGTATATGTACATGAAATATTTAGATTGCTTGGGTACTGTGACAATGGAAGCCATGTACGTTTACACCGTAGAGTGACAGACAGCTACTCTATGCAAAGTCATTGTGAAAATGACATTTCTTTGTCTTGAATTCTTGTTTTCTATTTCTGGGAGATAGGAAGATAGAGTGGCTTCACAGGAAAGAAGGAAGTAAAGGAAGTATCTAACCTCAGTTGTACCTCTTGGGACCCATTGGACAATTTTTGGAGAAGTGTTATTTGCATATCTCAAATCAACTCTTCGGCAAGTATGGGTAAAGTTCCCAGCTGCCAGTTTTGACAGCCACAGTTCTGGCAGCTGTTAGTCTTGAAGAGGAAGGAGACAAAAAAAAAAAAAAAAGTAATGGCATTTGTATTTTTGTGGAGCTTGGGTGACATTTAATATTACCTGCTGAAAATAATAAAAATAAAAAGGCATGAGTGCGAAGGAGAGAAAAGGGTTCCAGCTCATGGAGCAGATAATAGTAATTTAGTATTTTAAAGCAAATCAATGACTATTTAATCTCTGAACAGTTCCTGTTGCAGCTTGTTAAATTGAAAGTAGAAATAAGAAATTATAGGCTGAAGGAATGGGGTTAAAAATAAATCCTCAAGTGGGCCAGCAAACTACAACTTCTTGGGGAAAAGTGGTTTAGCAAATGTCAGTTTTCTGTTGTTATTTTCACAAGAAAAGGTCTGATACTGCTAAGTGTTTCTCAAAAGGGAGGTTACTTTAATATAGAGGTAAAGATATATAATAGTGATTGTATAGAATAAATCGGTTTTTAGATGTTCGAAGGATTGTGAGGGAAAACTTTATGAAGGGGAGAGATGCTGTTTCAGGCATTTTATTTTTACTTGCAATATTTCAATAGTACTTCTAAACAATAAAACAGATTAATTTTTTCAATGAAGTGTGAGAGGATTTTAAGGAGACATCTTGATGTGGCTTGGCACTGGTTGCTGGCCATTTTAGTGGGATTTGTATTTTCATTCTCTAGGGGACTATAGTCTTCTGAATCCAAAGCTGATGTTGCAAGAAATTTTGCTTGATTAGGAAGCACATAATTTGACCTGAAGGTCACATTACATTTTCTTGTGTTGAAGTATTATGGATAGTATTAATCTGTATTTGTCTTTTGTTTTCTGCTATAGGTTATCATGATGCATTGCCATTACAATAGCAAATAGCCTGTCAACACATTTACTGGACTGTAACCCTCTTGGGATAATTTCCATCAAGACTGCAATGATTAGTGTTTCTGATTATGATAATCAAATAACTAATTAGCTATCATGTTTCAGAACAGACATAAAATTTAAAATGTTTTCAGAGTATGTTAAGACACAAGTTTTTAGATACCACGACTTTTTTTTTTCTTTTTTTTCAGAAAGCTTAGAACATGTAGGATGAAATGGAAGTTGCTATTTTTTACTAAAAAGGAACTGAGTTGTTTCTCGCTCTGTCCTGTATTTCTGTTTCTTCCCTATAATTTTTAGCATAGCTGATTAAAAAATACTGTGGAATTACTACTGGACTGTGTAAGAAAAGGCAACACATTCTGTTTCTGGGATTTGTCTGTTTCTTTTCCCTTTTCTTTATATTTTGTGCCCTCTTTTTCAGATTTTCAGAAGTGTTAAAGTCTGATTAAATGTCAGCGTATAGGCAGAGATAGGTCTCATCTTCACAGATTGCCTCACAGTGGTGTTGCATTGTGGCACTGAGATGGTGTACTTCTCACCTTTATGTCTATTTTCTCTTTTTGTATTTGAACATGATGAAAACGTGTGGTGGTGTTTCATTCAGATTTCCTGCCTTCAGGAGTGAGTGTCTGACTGGAATTTCTGGGCTTTGGTGGTTTTGTTTGTTTGTTTGTTTGTTTTCATTTGTTTGGTTTGGTTTTAAAAAAAAAAAAATTATTTTTTTAATTATATGCCAGAGAAAGAAGGCAATGCTGGAGTTTGTTAAAGGATTCACTACAGGCAATTCCAGTTCCTCGTTCTTTTCCAGAACTACTGTTGGATCCAAATACTTGTAACTGCATTGTTTTCCACACTGTCCTTCATCTGTGCTCATTTTAAATGTCACAGAGAGAGGTGGTGACATTATGCTAATTTGTAATGGATTCCAGTGTTACATTGCCCCGTTTCTTTGACCTCAGCAAAGAGCACTTGCTGAGAAGAACAGAGGATGATTACCTCCCCTCTGAGCATGAACTAGCTGCTATGGCTACATGACCTTGGATTTAAAGAATAAACTCTAAAATTGCTGTACAGAGGTTGTACAGGTTTTGTGCCTAAAACAAAGAAAGGATTTCAAAGAGAATTTTTTTTTCTCCTCTGTGGCTGAGTTTATAGATTCTTCCCCATACAGTATATCTCTTATTCAGAAATTCCCCTGTCTAAGCTTGTGAGATCAGTTTTCGGTAAATGTGAAAAGAGCTATGGCTCACATATATTTAGGATATGCTCTTTAAGAGATATGAAGCTTTTATACGAGAATTAGATGAAGGACGAAGTATTGGAGTTTATTATGAGTTCATAGCTGGAATTAGACTGTACCTGTATCAAGATAGGGATCTTGCCTGAAAGATTGCTGTGGTTTGATCCTCCTGCAGCCTAAATGCAGGAATTATTGAGCTCCCAACTACAAAAAGACTCTCAAAGCAGCCCCTGAAACTATATCAGTTCTGAACTGCTAGAATATAAAAAAATGGAGACAGGATCAAAGCCATAGTCCAGCCATTACCACTCTTTTTAAAAGAGAACTGAACAGGGTCATGTGAGAGGACCCTATGAATGGTGGAATTGAAGGAAGATTTCAATCTCCCTTTGAAAATATACTGGCATTAATATGATTTTGAAGAGCATGAATAAGAAGTTCTATAGTCAAAGAACTGCTGCAGGAGCAGGTTTTGGCCTTTTTTAAGTCAGTTACAATTACACTGGAGCTCCAAATAAGAGGTGAGTAAAGCCTGAGGACATAATTCTGAATTCATTCCTCACCCAAAACTCCCCCTCTTTCTCCATGGGAGGATAAGGAGGAGTTTTGCGTTTTGCAACACTGCTTCAGTTCTTGATTCTGGTTCACAGTGAAAGATAAATCCATTGTGCAACTTCCGTATTTCTTCTGAATCAAACAAAGCAAAATGAAAAATAAAAATCCAGTAAATGGATTGGAATTCCTTTTGGGAAAAATAATCTGGTTTCTCCAGATGTGTTCTGGTACTTTGATTTTGAAAGATTAGGTGGTTCACACTTGGTGAAAGTCAAAGGCTATTGATTTCTGCCCATGGAAAAACTAATATTTTCATATAATACTTTTGATTTTGAATCTTGACACTAGTTATTTTTCCTCTTGATGATTACCAGATCATTAAGGGTACTGAAGTGAAATCTCTAAGACTATCAATGATTTGATGGATCTGATTTTTCTGTCAGCAGAATAAGAAAAGTAAAATCGTGCTCTGAACAGATGCAGAGTGAATGTCAATTGTAGGTTACTGTAGCATTTCTCACTACATTTTATAGATGGATTTTATTTGTTCTTGAAGGAATAGACCTTGGCTTTGCCACCCCTTTGAGCTTCATAGATTTTAAAATTTCAGAGTGGGCTAGATTTCTGTGGATTTAAAATGAAGGAAAGAACACTGATCTTAGTAAAGAAACCCTCAATCTTTTCAGTCATACTGAACGTCTTCCTGTCTTAATATTTTTTATCTTTTCACCTCTTGAAACTTGCAATTGTTTGTGCTGCAAAGCTAGCAGAAAAGAGAGCTTAAGACGGTATAGAAAGATGATTTTAATGTTCATTATATTCTTATCTTACATAGTGAAGGTTTGTGAGTCAACTTACTTCAAAATGTCACTTTTATTCTGGTCACATTCACTATCCCAAGGTCCAAATAAAGTATGTTCTGTGTCTAAAATGAACGCTTGTGTAGGTGTGTACATGTATTTGTGCAGATAATGAACAGGGTTTTTTTTGTGTAGGGATGTGTGTGTGTGTGCTCAGAATATCCCTAATTAGAAGACCCTAAGACATTCCTAAAGTCTACAAAAATAAATCATATTTCTGTTAGCTTTCTTTTTCCTGAAATTTCTAAACATATGTAAATGAAAAAAATGAACTGTTTTTTACATGTCCAATCACATCTGTAACAGCTGCTGAAATGCATCTGCTTGTGGATTGTGTAGGGTGCTTAGAAAGTATTACAGTTTTATTTAGCAAGAGGTAAATTTGAACTCTGAGCTAAAATATATCTAGTTTCCGTATTTAGACAGGCAATCACTTATTTTAATCAGATCTCAGTATTACAGTGTCGTACTTCACCTGTTTCAGAAATAAATTTCTGTGGGAATATGCTGCACAGGAGGTTGGGGTTTTTTTAGTGCTGTGGTGAGGTAGTATTTCATATTAAATATCTAAAAGGAGTTAAATCTGTGGTGTAACGCTAAATTCATGAAATTGTATGATACAAATAGTATGTTCACTACACTTAAAACACTTCAGTTCTTTAGTAAAGATAATCTATTTAGCAGCAAATGGAATGAAATCTCTTAGTTATCAATGAAAATATCTGATGTATTCTTCCTAACGCATTCTTTGTACCAAAATGACATTTGTATTCATCTGGTTTTAAAGTTACAAATGCCTACATTTCTTCCCTTTATTTTAAGCAGAACATCAAGGAAATCACAGTGATCTGTAATGTAGAACTGTAGAGCTATTATCCTATTGCCATTTGAAACCTTTCATTGCATTTTCCTTCTATGAAATAAATTTCTTAGCAAGGCAGTAACTATAGGTGAGGAAGTAGCAAGGCAGATCCCATTGCTTTCCAAAGCATGTTTTGATGAGAATTTTTTTAAATGCATACCTATGACAACTTGGACAGAACAGGGGTATAAAATTCAAATGCAATGGTTATGAACCATTGAAACCTGAGAAACGGGCAGAGAACATCTGAAAGATGTGATCCATACCAAAATGTTTCTGCATTCCTTCTGCTTTGTGAATAGTGACTTAAATTGTGTCTGGTTTGAATATCATATGGTGGAAAGATAATGTGAATAATCTCTGCAGTTGGGCTTTGATATACAAGAGTGACTTTCCTAAATGTGAGGTTATGTTTACCATTCTCCAATTGCTTCTTTTTTTCTTCATTTTTTTCCCTTGGTACACTTAATGCTTTGTTGGATTTTAGCTCAACTAGTCTGGCTTGCATATTGCAGATCATTTACTAGAAACCTGCTGGGTTACTTTCAAAAAGTTCTTCAATTTTTAAATAAATCACCAACAATTCCATTGTAATTGTACATTTAATGTATTATTTTCAAACCCTTATTTTGAATGGGTAACTGAATATTGGTTTATTTTATGTTTCTGCAGCATGTTGGCTGTTACATGTGCAACAAATACACTTTTAAACTTCAGATCTAATTTAAGTGTTGTCAAGGAATACTAGTTTTTTTTTTTTCTGTTTCATTATTCACTTTTAAACAAGCTATTTAAAAATAGATCTGGTTTAAATTAATTTTCCTTGATATTTTTAGGTGTGTTTAATTATGAGCATATGCCATGGAGCTAAGTGTTCTAAATGTACTCTAATTGGAATAATACATGCAGTGGAAAAAAATGTTATCATTATTTGATATCTTTATGTCTCAATTTAGTTTAAGTATCACAGTTTCAGAGGTAAAGGAAGAGAGTTATTTTTAACATGACGTATATCCCTGATTTAATCCTTATCCACTGCTGGTTGTTGCTTTCCACTGTGAACACCATCCCTCTTCACAGAGACCTGGAAGCCCTTGTCAGGGAAGACTCGGGCAAAGAAAGCATTCAGTACCTCAGCCTTGCTTGTGCCTGCTGTCACTAAGATACCTGCGCTATCCAGTAACATACGACATTTTCCTTTTTCACCCTTTCACTACCCGCATTGTAATAGAAATTTTTGTTGTTCTTATGTCCAGTGCAAGTGTCAGTTTTAGGTGGGTTTTTGCTCTCCTAACACCAGCCCTCTGTGCCCTAGAAGTGCTTCTAAATTGCTCTTTTTGTAACTAGTTCTGCTTTCATCTCTTGTAAAATGCATTTTTTTTTTTACATTGGAACAATACAGTATTGTACAACTATATATAGTTGTAAGACCAGCAGAGTGAGGGAGGTGATTCTGCCCCTCTGCTGCAGTCCCCAGTACAGGAAGGACATCAGCCCGTTGGAGTGAGTCCAGAGGAGGGCCACCAAAAAGGATTAGAAGGATGGACCTCTTCTCCTGTGAGGAAAGACTGAGAGAGTTGGGGTTATTCAGCCTGGAGAAGAGAAGGCTTTGAGGTGACCTAATTGCAGCCTTCCAGTACCTGAAAGGAGCCTACAAGAAAGATGGAGAGGGACTTTTACAAGAGTGTATAGTGACAGGACAAGGGGCAATTTTAAACTGAAAAAAAATAGGTTTAGATTAGGTATTACAAAGAAATTCTTTGCTGTGAGGGTGGTGAAGTTTTGGAACTGGTTGCCCCCTCCTTGGAGGTAAGACCACATTGGAAAAGGCTCTTAAGGAGAGATTTGGTCTAGTGGAAGGTGTCCCTGCCCATGGCAGGGGCGTTGGAACTAGATGAGCTTTAAGGTTCCTTCCAACTCAAGCCATTCTATGATTTTAGCACTGCTAGTATATGACATAAAAATAAATTGCAGCTTCATAAATATTCTGCTTCCTGGTGTATTATTATCCTGTGATATTTGCAATGATACAAGCCAATGCGTATTTACTTGTAATTATTTATTTGCTGTTGAGATCCAACAGTTTTTCATAGCATACTTCAGCCTTTTTATGACTAATTAAGTGCTTATTCAAATTGGTTGGGATGTATTTCAGTAGTATTTAACATGTACCAAACCTGGCTGAGTGTGCATCAGGCAGAGTGGATGAGAGTCAACATCCTTTTCCTGATAAACACATTTTTTGAGAACATTGTAAGAATTGCTATTGACCTAAGCTGTTGAATAAGCAAAATGGAAATCACAGTTTTCCATCTTGAGGTTTCAACCTTACAAAAATGTAGAAGTCAGGTAAGTGCTTTGCAGGAATAAAATGGCTACTGATGGCAGTAATATCCTTTTCGGGTGTAAAGCTATATGAGTATACACATATGGGATGTGTGTATGTGCATTTTTGTCTAAACATAAACAAATTGTTGTTTGATTACCTTCCTCCTCCCACAGACCCCCATATTTTGTTCTCTATTTAGTTTTGAAGAAATTTGCCACTTTGTTTTCTAAGGAACTTGGAGTATAGTCCTTACCTATTCCTTCCACTCCATGTTCTTTAAACTCTTTTTCCTCACTAAAGGATGTGAAAGAATGTATTTCCTACAGGGCTTTTAAATTTAGAACATGGGGTTCTTAATGAGGGAGTAGAAATTGAAGCAAATAAATAAATAAAACATGGTTTAGTGAGGAATAACTGGTGTAGCTGAGAGAGTGCTAACTCAGTTCTGATGTCTGTTGGTATTTTAATGCATCCTGCAGCATAAATATAAGACTCCTGCCTGCTTAATTATGGCAAACAGATTTTATAATGGTTCTATTGCTCTTTTGTGAACAATGTTGATCTTGTTGGAAGGGTAGATGATGCAGCTAAATAACAATGTACCTATTGCTGCTATTGCTTTCCAGCAGGGTACCGGCATTGAGTACTTCTTAAACAAAAATATTCAATTATTTGTCTAATTTATGTAGCATATATTTTCAATATTCTAAAAAGCAAGTGAATATCATTCTCAATTTCATGACTGGGATTCTTATCAGCTTCTGTCATTCATAGGAAATTACATCCTAAAATCTCAATAGATGGTGTGTAGCTGCTGTAAAAGCTAGTGAGATGAGGTAATGCTTTGTAGGCAGTACAGATTGTCCCTGATTGAATACAGATTGGATATAGCGTTTGGAAGAACTTTTGCCAATCACTGAAAATAGTCATTATGTAATTAAAATGAAAGAAATGTCTTCCTGGATTGAGTGACTTTTTTATAAGGAAATTAATTAGTGATCTTAAAATAACAATGATATTTCAAGCTGGATAAACCTTGCAGAAAAATGGTAGCAAGGATCATAAAGTACAGTGAAGTTCAAGCTATTCTCCCTTTTTTCAGTTGCTTATCAACACCTTTTTTTGCACACAAGTGCTGAGTTCCAATACTGAGAAGGAAATCTCTGACCTTTTCTAAAGAAGAAGTTCTTTGTATTAAGCTATATTTAATTACTGATTAGATACAATAGCTAATCCTGAAATACAAAATATAGAACTCTGTAATTTTTTTCCTGGTCTTGAACTGTTTTTTTAATCTACTCTTTTCTTATTTGAGTAGAGTTTGGAAACACAAGCTGACTGCATAAACTATGTCAAATATCTTGTTCCAGGAGATGGACAAAATCCTTCTGATGTTACTTGCAAGGGATAGTTTTGCATAATTCAGTGCAGTTGGAAAGAGTATTTGAAAATAATAAAGGTCAGAAACACAAGAGGAAAAATTGTCTTCCTTTTACAAACAAAAAGCACAAGTGCCAAATATCATGCATCATTGGATGGGGGAATGAATTGTGTGGGATCTGACAAGTTCCCAGTAATCTCTAATGGCATTTTAAAATTTCATGTTCTATTGTGACTTTTCAGAAATACTGTTTGTTACAATTTAGCAGATCCTTCAAAGAAATTACCTGCTCTTCAGGAAAATGAGCAGCTATAGGAGGCAAGTGTGCTTACTTGTACAACTGAGATCTCTGAAACCATTCTATCTCTCTCACAAGATAAAAAAGCAGCAGTATCTCAAAACAAAACATTTAGATTTTTACAATACTGCTGCAAAATTACACTATTTGCTGCCAAGAAACTAGAACCTAGGAGTCCTATTCAATGACCTTTGATGCAAAGAAATACCGGACTGAAGTTGGTAAATAATTTTGTAGCATATTTGTCATTATGGAATTTTCTTACCTAATGTATCCATCATTAAATATTCTCTACCATAAGAAAAAATGCTGAAAAACCCATAAAGACTTTTAATAAGTAGGTAGACTGTGGTTCAAGATACTATTTTGGGAGAAGATTGATCTAAGTCTGGCAAGGTCTCATTCATTCTGAATGAATGAACAAGGATTTTTGTGATGTCCTTTCCTTCAGTCTCCAGACTCCTTGTTGCACTTGTTAGCTGAGAAGAGGAAATGTTTATAAAATGTGGGGAGGATATAAGTCCTAACTGTTCTCTGCAGTAATGAGTCACACTTTTTTGGTGCATGCTAAGTTCTGCTCTGTCAATAATTTGGACCACTCTAAGGTCAAGACTGCAGCTCCCATCTTGGCCTTGTGTCCTGCTTGTGGCCTTGTTGTGTCAGTCCATGACCCAAATACGTATTATCTCTTTTTATGATTTGTATTATTTGTGGTATTTAAGACTGCTGTCACCTGAATAGGACTCAGTAACTGATGTAAATAGGTCATGATATATTGATAGTCTTTGGATGGGGAACAAAGCTTTGTCTTTCCATCAAAATAGAAATAGGAAGGAACAGAATATGTGAGATACTTGTGTTCATGTATTCACTTATTCTCTTGGGCAGACACGTTTTATATTAGCTTAAGAACTGTAACATATAGCAGTTTGTATGGTAAGCAACAGTGATCTAGTTGGACTGTTTGAAAGGCACACAATTTCCTTGACAGCTGGTAGTGAAGACTTTGTATATAGTCAGTGCTTAGCAGTGCAGGACTAGGCCAAGCTCTAGCAGAGATCCATAGTCTGGAGCTGCGTTTCTATGAACCATTCAGCTTTCCCATGTAAAATTATTGGACTTACAGATATTTTCAGTGATTTCCATGACTTGCTCTGTCTGGAGCACACTTGATGTTAATTTTTTCTGCAGTGAAGCTTGTTATGGATAATCACCTTGAGCTGTGAGTAGCTGGCCAGTTTTTCACAATCATTTGGCAGTCAAATTCGGTGAGAATCAGTCTAACAAAGTTGACAGTATTCTTCTCACAACTGTGCATGAAATCCCTATGTGATAATTTCTCATTTGCAGAAGACTGGAAAAAGACATTATGAGGTATGTTTCTAGGGAGTCTTCATGTTTGTGTCACTGACTTTCTCCTTGATCACTTTAAGGGTTCTCTTTTATGTTGCTGTTTCCTCATTAATTTTGTTGCCGTTTTCAACCTGTTTTTCAATCCCTTTTTTTGTGTGTTATTTTACTGTGCCTTCTGTAGGTTATTAATTTATTAGTATTAGTTATATAAAATTAGATGAGGGAAAAAAATATTTTATATTAATGCCATGAAATAAAATGGTCCTGAAAAGATGCTGCAGAAATACTGCTTTTCAGACAAGCAGTTCAAAGAACTGCTTAAACTTGGCAAATCTTATTAGATTCTGATGTTGGAAATTTCTTCTAGAGTCTTCTTAGTGTTTTTCAATTTTATTCAGTTTTTGGTTTTTGTTTTTCTATTTAGCTCAGTAATCTGATTTTCAGAATGCTCTGACAAAGAAAACCACTGGGCATGTCCAGGTCAGATTCACGTCATGAACAGTGTGTCACACGCACATTGAGGTCAGAGTAAATGTCATTGGCAGGATGGGATAGTCTTCATTTACACAAAAATTTGAAATGTTTAGAGTATGCGGTTTATTGGCAAGTGCAACATAGGTCTTTCATATGACCTACCAACATTAGCAGGTTTGCCAATAGTATCCAACTCAGTCATCTCATAAAATGCTGTGATTACCTTTCTTTGGCATTCATATCCCATTTGATTAAATACTTGTCCTTGAATTCTAGATGCTTCCCAACTCTAGTCAGAGATCACTTATTTAACACAAGATGAGAGTATCTCAACTTGGCTTTTTTCTTATGAAAGAAACTACTTATTAAATGGGTTACTTAATATATAAAGCTGAAAAAGACATTCTTGCTTATTATTTACTCAGATTTAAAATTGGTATGTCAAACCTCTTAGTTTTAAATTTAGCATGGCAAGCATCAGTGTCAAACATCATTGTCCAATTGTAAATAGAACGTATTTTGGCAGGTGTGGGATTTCAGAAGGTACCTAGATACAGATGAATTTAATTTATCTTGTTTTCACTTTCTTTAATTTAATTCAATAGTTCAGTCTTTGTCATTTGTAATTTTCAGTGTTTTATGCTCATAGCCAGGTCTTACCACAAGCGATATTTTGTTTCCTTTATGCATCTTCCTTGGTCCATGAAAGTTATTCAAGTAAAAAAGGCTGGAAACATGCAGATGTAAAATTGCAGCACAAACATGAAAGTTGGGTTATATCTTCTGACTCTCCTGGACTAACTTGAGCTCCTAGAGTTGATCTACCCATGGAAGTCCAAAAATAGTTTAACTCTGGGTTTAGGATTCTTTAGGAATGCTTAACTGTGCCCTGTAAGACTAAACAGATCTTCCTGGTGATCTTGGCAATGACAGCAAAGGAATGGGGTGAAAAAATACATTTCTTTAGGCTGATATGAGTCAAGAAGCCCCTAGATTGTAGATTGATTTGAGAATTGGGCTTGCCTGTTATCATTGCAGTAATAGGAGTATGAGTAGCACAAAGTAGAGATAGACTAGTCGTTTTTCTTTTTCTCCCCACGTTGGAGGAAGAAGAAAAAATCTTTCCAAACACCCCTAGCAACATCTCAGGTTGATTTTACGCTGCAGTCCAGCAATATGATTGCAGCATATGTATACACATTACTGATCAAGTAGATGACAGTTTAGCTATGGCAATGTTATGTTCATTGTGGGCTGAAATGTTCTCACCCCTCATCCTATGGGAGCTTGGGCAGACTTGCCTAGCAGCTGTCCTTAGCTCGTTCCACTACCATCATCGCCCAAGGTTATATTTGGGGTCTGACTGCAGAAGCGCCTGGGACTGCAGTGTAGGCAGAACGGTGGGAATATGAATTGTAAATATAGATAAAGTATAGATTTCTCCTTCAGTGCTGGATTTGGTTCATTTGGTTCTCCCTTCTCCCCAGCTCTCCCTTTGGAGAGGGGGTTGTTGCTTGTTTTCCTTCACTCCAGAACAAAGAAGGAAGGATGTAGTTGAATGTGTCTTTGGCTCATGCATTTGTGTTTATAAGAATATGATCTGTATTTCTCTGTATTCCTTTATCCCTTCAGACCCCTTTGTGTATCTGAAGGTGCATTTGTCTAAGAAAGGAAAAAACTTAAGAAGTTAAGATAAAATATCGGTAATTGATAAGAAGCTAAAAAAGATTTCTTTTTGTGTATGTTTTCTGTTTCATTAGAGTGACTGCATTTAATGCTCAGTGGTTTGCAATTTCAAGAAAAGTTTAAATCTTTGTTTCTGTGTACTCCCAAACCTGAAGTGCATGAAATATAGCTTATAAGGCACACATGCCCATGCACTCACTTTCCCTGAAAAATTTGAGAAAATATCTCTGTCCCTCAGAAGTTAGTTTTTTCTTGCATTTTTTTCACCTTTGTATAGCAAGACATTAGTGCAGTTCTTTTTTCCCCTTCTTTTATTGCATCAATAAATGTTCTTCTTGGCAAACCTTGTTTGGCAACAGCTTTTACTGCATGCTCAAATAAAAGCCAGTATGGAACAGCATACAAACACAGTGTAATATCTTGAAGTGTGAATTAGGAACCTTCAAACTGAGTTTGCTGCCTTGCCATTCATGGCAATATACTCAGAGATCCTATTTTAATAGATGGCAGTGTTTGCTTCTCTTACACCCTTGTTTGTACAGTGAATAAAGGATAAAAATTATTTCCGAAGGGATCTGTCCTACCTGTAGTATAACACAAGTTTTGTATTAAGGAGCAGTAAAAAGACATATTTATTTTCCTATTTTCCTTCCAGCTCAAAGTTATACAGGTCTTCTATTTAATATACTTTTTGATCTTTTCTTGAGAAATAAAACTGTTACAGGATATTTGCCTTTTGCTAGTGCGGCATCCAGGCAATAATAATTACAGATTAAACATTTAACTTTTTTTAATACTGAGTTTCTCATTGCTTTGCAGTTGAGTATGTATCATTAAACACCATGCCTCCAAATAAAGTGTGAACAGTTATTACTGTTATTTTCTTTTAAAAGAATTACTTTCATGAAGGGTTTTCTTTTTCATTTTTAATGAAAGCATTGAACTGATCTTCTGTTTTGAAAAAGACTTTTAACAGAACGAATTTTGTAATAAAACTTTGTTATTTATCTCAAGCAGATAAACAAGATGATCATCATTAATTCTCACTCATCTGAATTAAGACTTCCTTTTGAATTCTGTCTCCTTGAATTGCTGTTCAGAAGTATGACTTAGAGATCTTCTCTGGAAAAAAAAATCACCCTAGAAGTACTGACAGTGGAGTAAATGCCTGTGTCTTAATGGATATATGTGAAATACTTCCAGCTTGGGGTGAACATCTTGCCATATCTCATTTCTCTCAAATGATGGGACCTCGGTAGCTGCACATGTGGTTTTCCATGAGACCAGCACAAATTGTACTCAGTGTCAACACAGAAAATGAGTCTTTCTATGAGCAAGAATTTCTTCTGTGTTTGAAGGGGGCTAAATCAAGTCTAAGGATTGAGAGAAATAGGAGACACAATTCAGAGGAACTGAAACCAGACCATTAGGGACAGAGAGGGAGCTCTATATAAGGTTAAGCACTTAGATAAATGTTTGTTATGAAGGGGCGTAATTGGGTGAATCAGACAAAGTGTGGAGTTCATAAAGTTAAAATTCCAAAATCAAAAGCGTTCAGATTCATTCTGGGAGCTCCAGAAGTTGTTTAAATCTTTTTTTAATGTCAGGAGGTCTGCTTTTTATCTAAAAATGCACTTTTAATTAGGGGTCACATCACTGTAGTAAGTGGGTGAATCACAAGTATTTAAAAATAGAAATCCTTGCAGATTTATACAATATTTTTTTTTTCCAGAAAGCTTAATTGTATGTGGAAGCAGATGGAAAATTAGTGGACTTCACTTTATGTCTGGGAGTAACTGGAATTTGAGTGCAAAGTAGAACTGGCTGGAAAATGAAGGAAAAAAATACCACTTCACTCACATTTCACTCCCACCCTTCAAGTGGGACTACTTGTTTTTTTTTCTTTGATGGATGTTTCTAAATCTTCCACTTCTTCCCCTGTTTCATTCACAGAGGACATTTCTCTCTCTCTCTCTCTTTTTTTTTCTTTTTTTTTTTCTTTTTTTTTTCTGTTTTTTTTCTGTTTTTTTTTTTTAGTCGAAACAATTGCATTTTTTTTGGTTTTGAAGTAATTGTCTCTTGGTTTAGCTTGTGTCTTCTGGCGTTTAACACAACAATATCTGTATTTTCAGACATTTAAAATATACTGTTGTTATGCTTCTTCCATATCTGCTGCCTTCTTCTGCCGAATTTATAGGGAGAGCCCCAGAAATATAATGAGTAAATTACTTACTTCTTGCTATAAAAACGTTTTTTTTTCTACTGGTGGTATGAATGAGTGGGTGAAAATCTGATAATTTCACTATTCAACTAAATAGTTTAGTTAACTAAAATAATTTAATTAATCTCAGTATCCATCTCTTTTAATTATTCAATTAGCATACATAAGAATGGCCCTAATACACTGTGTTCAAGGATTCCTAGCCTGTTATGTCACAGATTAGGACAAACATATTGTGTATGTTTCACATATTTTTGTTTGTGTGTGGGTTTCTGTTTCTCTGTTTTCCACTCCTGAAGTCTGTGGTCTAAGTGACTGCTGAATCAAGGTCTGTATTTTATCTTTGCATTCTGTAAGTCTTGGTGGACTTCCATTCTGCAGTTACACACAGAAAAAGGCTTTTGGGTTTGTTTCTTTTTTTTTTTTTTTTTTTTCCTGTGCTTTTAGACATTTTCTGTGCATGTAAAACCTTATTTTACATTTCACTGATTTCAGTTGACAGCTGAAGTAGTTGTTGTTTCTACGCTATTTCTGCAGATCTGAATTGTTAATTTTCATCTGGGAGGTAAAATGCATGCACTTAATTTGTTTTCTGATGTACTTTTATAAAGTAACAACTGAGCAGAGTATGTAACTGGTCATAAGTTTTTTGACAAAGCTTTCGATATTATGTTATTTGATAACTATTTTGAAATAGAAGACAAAATGTAGAATAATTTTATATCTGTCCATGTTAGGCAAACATTTTGAATTCGAAGTGTGAAAAATAGCATTGGGTAAGATACTCAACTTGTCCCAAATGCTGTGATATTAATTCAAATGCCACTGGAAGTCAGATTAGGCATTGTTTCAGTGCAAGTAGCTGTTCCTGTCACTGTGTTTGATGCTTCAGCTGAAGCAGTTTTACCAAGTCATTCAGTGTGTTCTGTATGAGCGTCTCTGATAAGACTTCTTCCTCATAGGGATGAAATCCAAAAATCAATCTCAGATGGAAATCAAAGTTCTCAAAGTTTGAAAGATTGATAGAAGGAGATTTTAATGACTTGGAATTTCAATCTTTACCTTCATAAATTTGTCAGAAAGGGCAAGCATGAAATTCCTGGGAGTAGATGTCTGGGAAACATGTTTGAAAATAAGGAGCTTAAAAAAAGTTCAAATTAAAATCAAGAGAAACATTGTGATTGAAATAAAGAAATACTTTTTTCTATATTTTACCTGGAAATGTAACTCAGATTTAAAGGAAATTAAATATATGCCTGCACCTTTGTGAAACTGGTTGATAACCCCATTCCAATTACTTCTCAGTAATATGCATAAAATTTAATTGATTCCATTCAAGTAGCTATTTCTTCTTATTTAAAAGAAATAAAAAATCCCATCTCTCAGAAACATGCTTACTAGAGACACCACCAGTAGACTCAAGTAGACTCAAACAAGGGAAATGAGGACATGTAGCCTACTTTTTCATTTAAGCATCACATCACAAAAAATATTCTGTAAGCTGAGGTTAATTTTTGTTAATGATCAGTTAAAGTCATAGAAGTAAGCCCATTTTAATTGATAGTACTTCTGCATCCATATATTTTAATATAAACCCCATTTTTTTTATAGTTCTATTCTGACTTTTTTCCTGTTCAACCTAATTGAATTTTGCTTTGCTAAAAATTGTGTGCTTGTGCCATACGTGTTATATTGCCACTTAAGGAGCTAATTTTAAACTACGATGGGCAAATCATTCAAGTGAAAACAAAGGTAGTTATTCTTTCGTCATGTAACAGTATCAAATTAAAAGTGAGTAATAAAAACAAAAGGAGAGAAATAAATTGGAAGCTTATTCATCACAACAGCTGGGCTCCATAGCTACTAATTCTAAACCTGAGATTTGCCTCTTTCAAATATTTACTCAGAAATAAAAATGCAATTAAGAAAGAAATGAGAGAAAACAGCTGAAAAAATTTCTTCAATGAGAAAACCTCTTTGGAGCTATAGTCTGCTGAAGTAGGACCTTGGTCCTTTTGATACTCTGGATTTTTTTTTTTTTTCCAATAAATATTGTATTGAAAACACATAGCCTTATGATATTCTTCAGAAGTCTGTGATAAATATGTCTCTTTCTAACATGAACTTGGGCAACAGCATGCTTGTGCTTTGTGAAGTACAAAGACTTCAGAGAGTTTGAAAGAACTCTACATGTCAGAGGCATGATCTTTTCCCAGGTGTGATTTGAGAGAAGAGCCATTTTGTGCTCAGCTGCATGAAGATAAAATTGGCAATGGAGCCTCTTCATCCATGGAAATTCCCCAAACTTGACTAGACTAGACAAAGCCCTGAGCAAGCCGGTCTTGCTCTGAAGTTAGCTTCTGATTTAAGCGGTTAGACTAGATGGTTACCCCAGTTCTATTCCAATATAAATTATTTTGCAGTCATATAATGCACTTTATTTTAAAATCTGGCATAATGGCTGGGCTCAGAGTGCACCTTTCTGATGTGATAGTGTCCTGCCCACAGTAATGGCCATAGCTAAATATTGTACTTTAGCTCTGACAGCTCGGATGTCTGAAAACTATTGAAATGAAATACAGGAGCTCCCCACAGGCATCCCAGAACCTTTTTCTCTACAGTCACCTAATCAGAGATTTACTTTCTTATTCTGTTCTACATTTTTATCTTCTTGAAAGAAAAAAATGCTCCTGAAGTCCAAATGTTGTCATTTTGCCTGAAGTTTAGCTTCAGCTAATTACATGTGCTTGCAGTGCTCAGTGTATGCCTAGCAAGCCTTGCTCTGGAACTTAAAAGAAACCAAACAGCCAAACCCCACAAGAAATTGTATGCTCTTGGTTGTTATTAGAAATAAAATTTTTTGGGGAGATGAGTACTTTTAGAGAAAGGTTTTCCAAACCTGTTATCGCAAATATAATGCCAGTTACAGGTGCATTAGCTTCTATTTCTATGACAACAGTAAGAAGAAATGAGTCTGTCTGGCTTTTGCTTTTTAGATCTTGTTTTTCTGTCAGAGTTGTGAGTTAGTAGAGGAGCTAGCTGGAAGAGACGATATATATGCAGAGAAAGGGCTTTAGCTGGTATGAAACGCTTCTTACTGAACATTGACAGAGCCCGACCCTCCACTTTCTGCTGTCCGTACGCCACCATCTTTCCTTAGCCATAAAAAGAGGCTTTGCCAGTCCCCTAAATGAGGAACCAAACGTGACAGCTCAGCTGATGGTGTTGACATTGGCAGCAGGCTTGATGGACAGCACCAAACCTTGCCGTGGACTCTCTCCTGCTAATTAGCTGTTCGAAGGAACTCTGTGTGCCACAGGCACAGTCTTATCGGAAAAGGACATCTTTGCCGTTCACCCTGACAGCTGTGATGCAGCTGTTCACAGCGTGAATTGAGCACAGAGGGGGAGGGTGGGAGGTGGAGGTGGAGAGAGTAGCAGCTCTGATATCTTGCAATGCAGTCGTCCAGAGCTATAATAAACAACTGGAGTGGAGAAGAGAGAAGACGGGAATTGAAATTTATAAAATGGGAACTTAGTTAAGGCATGAAACAAGAGGAAAAGTGAGAGGAAGGGAACAGAACTGCCCCATGAGGGCTCTGTGAAGCAACTGGAGCTGTATGTTCTTGAGATTAGTGCAGGCTGAGGGGTTTAACATACAAACCATCTAATTTTCTCTAGATCATGTGCATGTCCAGTGATATTAATGGGGATGTGCTCCAGAAAGTCCTACAACTGCAAGTGAGGGAGCAGCTTGGGCCTGAATAACTTATTGATGTGCCATAGATCTGATGGCTTTGGAGACAGGCTGGGGGAAGGAGCTGAGAAAAAGTACTTGCTGTTTTTCTGAATGATTGTAAGTGGGGAACGAGAGCGTATGAGAAAGTGCTCCTGCTGTTTTTCAAAGCAAATGCCCTTGCTGAGGCAGGAACTCTTAAGTGGTAAAATATACTCTTGTTAGAACTTTCTTATTTGAGATTGGAACATGTTCTCTGTTGGCACTTTGGAAGACATGTCTAACTTGGTTAAATGTTAACTGCACAGCATGGAAGAGAAAAGTGTAGTGTTGAGGATGTAGAAGATTCAGTTGAAATACAGACATTTTCACTGGTGTACTTTTGTTAATTCCCATTAACTTTTACTTCCAGTGGTTTGTTTTTTAATGGAAGGAGTGAGACCCTATTTTGGATCTTTTATAATGGCAAACTGTCAGTTTTAAACTAACCAAGCATTTTATAATAAAGTTTGAGAGGGGCAATAGATTGCAAAATTATTTCCAAGGTTAAAGTAGGCTTGCAATTTTTCAAAATGTTGATGTCATTTAGGAGGTAAACCAGTTCAGAATAAATAACTGAAATAAGGATAACAGCAGCATTCTCCTCCCAAGAACTCAGTCTAAACACTTTCGTTAATGCTGAACATTAAAAAAAAATTATTACAGCATTAATTGATTTTCCTCTGTGTTTTATAGAAGCAGAAAGATTAAGACAAATATTTTGCTTGCAATATAGCTGTCCTAGGTTAAGGTAAGGAGTGATAGATTGCTTTGGAAAACTTCCTTGTAAAAAGCTTCTGGTATAGTTTTACAACTGAGTGGGTTAGTTTGTGATGGCATTGAGATTTGGGATGTCCCTGCAAATTAATTCTTTTTAAGTTTTTTTTTCTTTTTATTGCCAATTACCTGTGGGTTTTTTTACATGCAACTTCTCTTTTCTCCACTGACATACAGACAAAGTAGCTAACAGTACGTTGCAGTTGGTAGCCAAAAATGTCCCAAAGCAGATGTTTCTGTTGTTATAGCAAAGAAACCACCCATATGTTTATACACATCACCGGTGCTTTCTTTTTTTTATATTTAGTACCATGGTCTTATTACCTCTTATCCTGCACTGAAGAAACAATCTTGTGTTGCCCTCCAGAAATAACAAAGATGATTTTTGTAATTTATACTTATGTAAAAAAAAAAAATTCCAAAACATTTAGAAAAAATGAACTTATACATCGGCGACTTTCTCAATCAATCCTTGCTCTTCTTTATAGTGGGACTGTCCCTGTAATTTTTGTTTGAGTGTATCTAATGTACCCTGTGCTATATTTACAGAGGCATGCAATGCCCTGTGTGATATTCTGTTTATTATCACTCCTGACTCGTGAGGTAAACCCTATTATTCTATTGAAAACTTTAGATATCCTTAATAAATATTTGATATGCTTACACAACCTGAGGTCTCAGATTTTATACAAGTCTCATGACAAATGTGAAATCAATTTTTTGTGAAAGTGACTTTGCTCAGTTAAAAAAAAAAAAAATTAGAAAAAAGATTGAGTGTTTACATGGTTTGTCCACTATTTCTTACCTTTATGCTATGTTTTTTAATTTCGAAGAAGTCAACAAAACATTTAGAAATTAGTGGCTCCTTATATTTCTCCTAGCAGTACTTTTCAAAATTGTACACTATTAGTGGTTTTTAAGTGCTTAGTTTTTGACATCTGTTCTGTGTAACTGATTACTCAGCTTAATAATTTTAATAGTAAATTGTATATCAATTTCTTTTCATAACTGATTTAAGTGTTCGTTGCACAACTCGAGATTTGGGAATTGCTTTTATGTATTTTTCAGCTTTAGTAGCAAGAAAGCTTTAAAGATTTGCATGTGCTTTTATTCCTGTGATCTTAATTGTGAAAGTCTGTCATTGCACATAAAATTGGTAGTTTCATACAAGGGATTTTTTGTAACTTTATATTACTGGTCTAGTTCACTAAAAGCGGACTAATTTTGCATCTAACTGTTTTTGCAATGGCTGCTTTCTTTTTTTTTCCTCAGTGGGAAAATGGTATATTTTCTATAACCACGTATTTTCAGTGCCTGATATAAGGTAATTTTGTGTGGCTTGTTCATGGATGACTGCAGCTGAACCTTTGCATACTATACTGTATTAATAGCATAAAATTAGACTTGTTTTTGTTAATGAGTAGTTCAAGAGATAATGACATCTTTCACTTTTGTTTAGATTATACAGAAGCCAAGACAATATTGGTAGATTCTTAAGAGATATACCTTCACATGTCTTGTGAGCTGCTGATGTTTTTGGTAATGAACAAACCTGTGAATTTTAATTAACTTAAAACCCCTGTCCAGTTAGTCATAAGGCTTAGGCAGAGTTGTGCCCAGAAGATGGATACAACCTGGCAGTCAGGAAGAGATGACTTAGTAAAGCCCTTAAGGGTTAATACGTTTAATAATCCTGCTGCATGAGATTATGAACTCAGTAACAAAAAGAGGAGAGAGGCTGGAAATTTTGGGGAATTTTTAACCTTCTTACACATATAAAATGACAAATCAGTGACGTGAAAGGAGAATGACAGTTTCTCTCATTCTGTTTTCACTACCAAGATGTGTTGTTTCTTTGCTATTGTGACTGAAGGACAGCAGAATACTCCTCTAGACACTGGCTATTAGATATACTTACGAAGAAAAAATATATCAGTAAGAAATTTGATTTTTTTTTTTATTTAGCATTTTTATGGTAGTGAGTTTTGTTTTAATCTAAGAACTTTGTATTAGAGATATTATGATAATCCACAAGCCACTGATGCCTTCAGCAGTCATAATCTTTCAGATTTCTTCTCTCTCTAAAATTAAAATGATATCTCTGAATGCTGCTGATAGAATCTCTTTGATGGCATGTTTATGTGCTTATGAGTTCTAAGAGATGATCAGGAAGAAGTTGCTCAGAGAAGCACAGCTTTTCACCTAATATGTCAGATACAGTCAGTATCCATTTCAGAATCATGTGTATATTCAGTTTAGTTAATAGATATATAATAGGGGAACAGTCAACTGCTGCATTAAATTGTGGGCTTTTTTTCTAAATAACATTGAAAGTATTAGTAAGCCACAGGGGGATGTTTCTGTGTCTTTTTTTCTGGAAGAGAGTTTACGTGTTTAGTTTCTCCTCATTTATTTTCTCTGGTCTTCCTTGCACACTTCCTTGCTCTCAGTCTCTCTTTCACGTTCTTCTGCCCTATTCCTGTCACACTTGTCATGTGCAGTACTGTGCTCTCACATGTCTGCTCACTGCCTCTCACATTTTCTCAGTTGTGGTCTGTCTCTTTCATGTGCTCTCTTGTGTGTGCTATCACTCGATGTCTGATTCACCTCTCCTGGCACACTCACTTTCCTACTCTTGCTCCCTTGCTTTCCTTTGTTTTCATGGTTTTTCCTACGCTCGCTCTCTTTCTTATTTATGCTCTTGAATACTCATTCTTTTTCTAGTTCCTGTGCACTGTGTCTCTCTGTCTCTTTTATTCTCGCACTCCTCTCAAACTTACTATATCTTTTTTTTTTTAGGGAAAATACAGGGTTTTTGTTAGCCAGAAAGTGGTCAGGTATTAGTGACTGTTACGGTCTGGTTTTTAAAGTTATTAAAAATGCTTCTGCCTGAATTACGGTGCAAGTCTCTGACAGTGACACAAGATAGGTTGATCATCAGGCACAATACTGCTTTATGAACATTCTTAATTGAATTCACAGGTGAGATTTTTTTTCTTTGAGGTGTTCCCTCCCTCTTCCTTCCCCCCTCTCCTTCCCTTCAATCAAGCCATTGCTTGGAGGCAAGAGAGTAAGGGGAGAAGGGAAAGAAGCTCATTTAGCAGCCGTGGTAGACATAAGCATCATAGTACCAATCAATCAACACACATGCTTTCCCACTGAGACTCCCCTGTGACCTTGAGGAGTGTGACAAATGACTTAGAGGGCAGAACAGACAGAAGGTTTGTGATAAACCAAAAAATTATGTTCTTATGGGTGATTAAGAAAAATAAAAATGAAGAGTGAGGGTAGATATGTGTCTGGTTTGAACAGGAGTCGATAAATTCTGTGACTACCTTTCACTGTACTGGCACTGGTTAGAGGAGTTTACTGTCACGGTAATCAAGACTTCTTCAATAAACCTCACTGCAGTGTTTGCAGTACTTCTTTTTGTGCAGTACTGCACTACTTTATGGCTCTGAGCTCTCAGCTGTGGCTGGAGGTAGTAGCAGTTACTGATAACTGGTTCCAGAGGCAGCATATCTCGTCAAATTCATGTTGAGGGAAAATAATCAGCAGTGAATCACTTAACCTGGACAGACATCACTCACTCTGAAATCTGCAGTGCATTAACTCATTCATGAGAAGATTATTATTAATCATAAATGTTTGATACATTAATAAATGCAGCAACTTACAGTCTGGCTGTACATACAATTTCAGCAGATTTTTAAAAACTATTTTTACATACGTTATATATTTTATTTTTTTAATAGGAAAGTTGAAATAAGCAATATGTTTGCATTTATTATGTATCTATGGGTCTAGTGCAGTATGGGAGAAGGGTGCGTTTTCTTGCACACACCAATACATGTCTAGCCTTAGCAGAAAACAATGTTTGTTAGGAGAAAGATCTGTTGCCACATTGTTCATTCTTTGTGTTGCCTTCAAAATGCAGATTGATATTTTCTTTATTGTATTTTCTTTACTGATTCCGCCCATTCCATTTTTCTCTAGTTCCTTTGACCCTTATCAACATGACTCTCTATTTGCCCAGTGTTAAGCACCTAGTAATTGTGATTGCTATTATGTATTCAGCCAGCCAAACCACTGATACTCTTGGTACTATACTTAGATTCTACTAATTTACAGCTCAGTAAAAAGAAAAACTCAAACCAAAAAACTAGTCACCTGTCTGATGAAATATAGACTGTTGAATACACAGCAGAGGTTAGTAATCCTTTTTCTCTCTAACTGCCATTCATTGCATGCAGTCCGTAAAACTGATTTTCTAATCTCATTGTCAGAGTTTAGAAAACTATTTCCCTTCCAATTCCTTTCTTTGTTCTGGGTGGAAGAGATCTGTTACAAACAAATTTGAAGACCGCGGTTTTTTTTGGTTTTTTTTTCTAATGACAGACTGCACTTTGCAATGCAGGAAAAGGTATTTTGGGTTCGTTAGACTCAGTAGCAGTGCTAGTAAACCAAAGGCTAAATGAAAGAAAGTGGCATGTGTTTGGGGAAGCAGACAGTTAAGTGTCATCATCCTTGTAATGATTCTGAAGCAGGTCATATTTACTGGTAAAATGCCCAGATCTCCCTTGTAGCAGCTATAATCCATTATATGTCTGATGTTTTAGTGTATCAGAATTATGAGATAAAAAAATAAAAAAACCCATTAAGTTGTTATGAGTTGACATAATTTACAGAAATATAGCCCACTTTAAAAAGGAGTAAGTGGCAAGCCCTATAAGGTCCTAGAAAATGACAGGAGAAAGTAGTCTGTGCTGTTTCAAAAGACGTGTTAAGTTTACCGACAAGTTAATTTGCTATCAGAAGGCAGCAAATACGTATCAAGAAATGAATCAGAAAGTTGATTGTTCCTGGGGATTTAATGAGGTTAATAACCCAGTCCTGTAGAACAATTCGAATCTTCAGCATCTTGCTGAAGGTAATTCTATTTTGAAAGTGTTAAGTTTTTCTCACTCACCAGATTTAGCTGAACTTTTCATTCAGGTGTGGCCAAATTGGTACTGTGCAACTTTGCAGCCCACTCATCCCCTCATTTGCCCTAATGAGGGCCTTCAGAATGGGTCTGACAGTAGAAAATGACAGAAAAGTGGGGTTATAAGTTGGTCTGAGGAAAAAAATGTAAAAAAAAACCCGTTTAGGTTTTAAGCCATTAAGTATGAGTTGTATTTCTAGATGCTATGCTCTATTAATATGAGTAACTATGCTCAAGTGTAGAATACAAGACTGTTACTTTCTATCTAGTAGATGTTTCATATGCAAGATAAGATATTTTGCCTGATGTTACCAGAAAGCCAATAAAGTTTTCAAGAACTTCAGCTTTTCCAAGGAAGCATTTTTTTTTTTTTTAGAACACTGGATCACTGAATATCATGTTGACATGTTGTCCACTTGGAATTAATTTATTTTAGTTGGATCCGGTCTGTGTCTACCAGAAGTGGTTAATCTGAAAAAAAACAAAAACAAATCAACAAAAAACTTTTGAAAGTCTCTTCAAGGACAGGGAAACATGAGCATCTGGGTTTTTTTATTAGTTTGGGAACACAAGACATGTAGCTTTGTGTCTCAGAGATAAGGAAAATAGAACAGAGACTTGAACCCAGGTCATTAAAGCCCTAAGATAACACTTTAATCACTATACCTATCCATCCTTTGGAAGTAGATTATTAATGCAAGTATTTTCATCTTCTGCTTTTAAAAGTCTTTTTTCTTACCAAGTAGCAGTACACCTCAGTGGAGAGTTATGCAGCTCCTGACTGGATTTAATACAAATTAAACAGTAAGTTCTTTGTGTTATCAATGCCAGAAGCTTTGAGGCTGAATTCAGTTTTAGTTTATCCTGAAAAAGAAAGATTAGCACATTTGATAATAGAATGCATATCCCTTCATAAATATTCTCTTTATATGGCAGAAATAGGGATACTTTTGTATCATTTGGTTTATTGCTGGAGGTATGAAATACTGGAGGCCAAATTTTGAGACACCTATATAGTCAGTTTAATGAAAACACATGTTTTTGTAGGGTGAATGCAAGATGAATTTGGCTATAAAACTAACAGTAACTCTGAGAAGTGTTAAGTATGCTTTTAATGTGAAAATAAACAGTTTTATTGGGGGGGGGATAAAATAAAAGTTTTAAAAAGACAGCACAGTAAAGCTAGAGCTTAACAGACTGACCCTGTTCTTAGTGCTGTTAAACAAAACTATGAATATCAATTTGTATAGATAAACTTTGCTGTAACAAGATTTAGTTCATAAGAGCGTTATGAAACATTGTGATATAACGTTTGTTAGAGCGTGATGTTTCAGGTATAGTCTAATATGTGCCAGTTATGCTTGTCCATAGATTGATAATTGTGGAGAACTTGCCATATACAGCAAACGTAAACCCAAAGCAAAAAAAAAAGTCCTCGTTTTGCCAGAAATCTCATCTTATGCTTTTCTTTTTTTGCCCCAGTGGAGAGGTCCAGGGACAATGAATCCTGGTTGATTCTTTATAACCTTTAAATGATTATTAAGCTAGAATCATCATGGCTTGGCAAGGGTAAATGTGTAAATAAAGAGAATTGAGGAAGAAGAAGCCAATATATTACCCATTCAATGGTGACACTGATTCTAAATAAAACTTCTTAAAATAGGTACTCAGAAGTTATGCGACCATAGATGAGTTTAAGGGAAAGGTGTACCGGAGTCATTGCCAGTAAATTCAAATTTAAGTTATTGGTCATCCTTTTAGTAACAGATATTAAAGCATTACTTTTTTAACAAAACAAAACAAACAAACAAAAAAAAGAACCTCATAAAGGTTTGTGATCTGTATGTCCCTGAGTCTAGCCTTTAAGGAGTAAAAGAAAAAGAAAGCCTCTCAAACTGTAATGAAATGAATTTTATTTTTCAGGCTTTGGGCCCATGCCATTTCATTTCATTACCAGGATACGCTGAGCGGGCTGGAATCAGCAAGAACTACAGGCAATGCAAGCTGATGATAAGCATTTCATCATGGCCCTAAACATATTAAATTTTTAGCAATAAATTTTATCAACACCATCTTCATGGCTGGATAGCATTTCCCCCCCTTCTTTCTTTACCCCACTCTCCTGTCACCCTATTTGCTTTTGCTCTGCAAATACAGCTTGTAGTTGACTGTTTTGAAAACAAATTTTTGAGAAATCAATAACAAAAAACATTTACAATTTAGCTAGTCCAGTAATTATCCTTCAGGCTATTGCCTCTACTTACTGAAAATGGGAAAATAAAGTTACAGTGTGAGAAAGGGTAACAATAGACGAACCTCATTAGGTTTTGTGACAGTCCTTAGATTTTCTCCTAAAACTAAAATATATCCCAGGGGAAAATATGTTCAGTTGAAGACCTCATTCCCAGACATTTTGTCTTTATGCAATACTGATACAGAAAAACGAGGTATAATTCTAAAAGAAAAGGTTGTAGATTTGATATTTCTAATAACATAGTCAATAAAATGTCACCAATTTCCAGTGACTGCAATGGTGAAATGGCCAAAACTCAGAAGTTCCTGAGGATCAGGACCAGGAGAAAACTTAATCTACCAAACTACCCAGATGATATCCCAGCGATCAATGACAGACCAAATGGGAGCATATAACTGTGAAACAAACAGAGGGAGCAGGTGATGATTTTGATTTAGTCTAGAAAAGGTCTGTTCTTTCTGAGCACTGCTCTGGGTGACTGTGTACCCAGTTTTAATGATAGAAAGGTGCATACTTTAAGGACACTCAAAGCATAACAAACCTGGGGCTAGTTAGGGGCTAATTAGTTTCAAAAGCAACTCTAGAGTAGCTGAGGGTAATCCTAATTGTATTAATAATGAATTCTGTTCTTACATAGTACTATAGTGTGGTTTATCACTGAAAATGTGGTTTTAAGAAAACACATTCTCTAAGTTTTGCCTGGTATTTAATACAGACTGAGTGATCTTCTGTGGAAGACCACACAGAGATATGTTGACTGGTAAAGCCAGCGTGTCTGATATGAGGATATAACTCAGGAAAATCTGAAAACTCAATACAGTGCTCCTTCACTAACCTGTATAAGCTCATTTTGAAGCTTGTAGTGCAAGAATCTAGG
This sequence comes from Eulacestoma nigropectus, assembly GCA_013397775.1. Taxonomy (NCBI): domain Eukaryota; kingdom Metazoa; phylum Chordata; class Aves; order Passeriformes; genus Eulacestoma; species Eulacestoma nigropectus. The sequence goes on along the minus strand of VZTE01005062.1, from coordinate 1,035,796 downwards.
GGACAAGAAACAGTTAGTGATGATATTTATACAAGCAATCACTGGTCATATAGCCATACAAGGAGTAAGTAGGGAGAATGCTTCAAGATCCTAACGAAGTTTTTAACAACTATACAGCTGTGTACGGCTCCTCCTTTTTCTCTTTCTCATGCTTTATACAGAAATCTATCCTGCTCCTCTATCTGGTATTTCTGGTTCCTAGCCTTACTGTTAAAAAGAAAACCTGTTTGCATGTGAGGGAGTAAGGTCTGGTAGCAGTGGAAATTGGAAAATTAGTAGGCATACCTAGATCTTGTTTAAAAAAATCACCCTGAGGTTTGAGAAAAACTAATTGTTACATTAGGCTTGGAAACATGGGTAGGACAGGCTTTATCTGATACCCTATTAATGTAATTATTGCTTACACTCAAAAGTTAAAAAAAAAAAGAAAGGAAGAACTACTGGAAAAAATTCTGTGTCAATACTGTCAATACTTACATAGAATATTAACATTTTTGTGTATGAAAATTTTTAATATTAATTTTCTTTAGTTTTTTGTTATATAGTATAGGATGTTGATTAGTTTTTATTGGTACAGCTCATCCTGTGCATATTTCAAAGCCTGATGTAGGTGACATTTCTACAGGTTGCTTTGGAAAGACTTTGGGAGCAGCTGCCATTGAAATTCTTGGAAGTGGGTAAATTGTTCTTGAAAGAAAGTAGGGAGCCTAGGTAACTTCTCATATGGTTTTCATCACTGCTGTGTCTGAGCATTTCATACAAGTAAAGATAACAATAAAGGTTTTTCTCCTTCTTCTTTTCCTGCTGGGAAAATTACAGCAATGGCTCTATGGGACATCTGACACAACATATAATAAATGATTAGAGAAGTGTGTATGCACTGAGTTTGTCAGACAGTGGCTTGGTCCCCGTGTGGCTGCATCACATTTGTCCCTATGCAGAAAGTTTAGCACATAAAAGACTACTGTAAATAGGGAAGGAATCATCTGTTCTCTGTATTATGTCCATGGTGCATTCAACAAGAAGTATTTAGCTTAAACTGCAGCACTGAAAACTCAGATTAAAAGTTTTTCCTGTGATAAATGCAAAGCACCATCATCTGAAAATAGATTACCTGGAGAGACAAAAGACTTCTCATCACTGGAGGTTTATTAAGGGCAGAGTTGATAAATACCAGTTAATAAAACTATTGGCAGAGTTTTTGTCCTGTCCTGGATTATGAAACAAGGGGATGGCATTCTGCAATTCATTCTAACCTTTTAATTTCAGAACTCAAAGGAAACACTAACTTTCTTTCGTTAGGTATGCACCTAGAATTTCAGTTATAGGTGTGTGAGTACCTCTACAAGTGGCAATTCCACAGACTTCCAGCTGCCTCTCAACCAATTTTTTTTTCCTTCCTGCTAGCCTTCCTTCCTTACAATCCATAAATTCAAGAGCAGCAACAATCAGGTTGCTCAGAAATAATACCCGCCAGTGTCCTAGCTCACTAATGTGTTTAAGATTCATGGCCAAACCACCTCAAAAGAAGATGCGTCAAAATTTAAGACTAGTTCTTTCATAAAAGTATTTTGGATTTTCCTTTCGCCTGTGGCATATTAATAAGTACTAGAACTGTGTCTTTTTTCTGCTCCTCCAAGGATAAACAAAGAAAAGCTCCTTCCAGTAGAACCAAATACAAGAAAACTTTATGAAAAAGTAGGTGAAAGTTTCAGTCAAATAGAATATGACTAAGTTTAGAGTGGCAAGGTGAAGATGAACAATTGTGTAACCATATCAAATAATTTGTTTGTTGATCTTGTTTCAGAGCCAGGTATGATCTTTTTTCCATATGTCCTTTGATTTTGCTAAAATTCTTTTCAATTAAGATATGGATGAAGACTCATATACTCACCAACTTGTATAGAACACTTGACATATTTAAAGCTACTCCTAGAAACATAGAAAGCAACAATTAAAAAGTAATTTTTAATTTATTTTAATTCATATTTTATATATTTTAATTATAAAATTATTAAGAACTTAAAGCAATTATTTGGTTCAAGAATATTTAAGAAAATAATCTACACAAGAAAATAGTTTCACATGCTGTCATGAAAACCCTAAGTTTTCCTTATGCTAGCATCATCTTTATTATTTAATCAACCTCTTCCTAAACCCTCCTGTCCTCATTTCTTTCATTTTGTTTTCTTAATATACAGGCCTAGCATTCATTTCTTCTTTCTATTAATTCTGTAATTTTCACAAGGGCAAATTAAATCTGTTGCATGACAGCATTATGTGACAGTTCAGCAGTTCCACAATTCCTACAAATATTCTAAGTCTATTGCTGTCATAAGTGATGCTCCTCTGTGTGACTTTCAGAGAGCAAAAGCTTTTTATAGGCAGCTGTGCTAGTTGTCCCATTCTCAGTTCTTCAAGTGAACACAGTGGCAGAATTCTGTTCTGGTATGACAAAGCTCCCTGAGAAATCATTTCATCCCCATCATGGATTGTACACCTCCTGACGCTGTGCAATACAAAGCATCTTTTCAATTTCCACATGCCTCTGCTGTGTCTTTAGTCTCAGAACTTGTTTGTTTTTATTTGCACTTGGTTATTCAAACCAAGGCATCTAAATATATTGACAATGGCATATAATCTCATGGTTGTATTGTGTTCCCTTCTGTTTTCTTACCAGCATCTTTTGTTCCCTATTACTGACACTGCCATTTTAATAAGTATGCATTTTAAATAAACAGCTAGAATTACATTTTTTAAAGACAATTTCAGTTGCCCTTGTTTGTATTGCTTTGTAGTGATGCAATTTCCCACATGTCATTTTAAAATATTTAAAACTACGTGGAAAATATAATTGCTCATTTGTCCTTATGCTCATTGTTACTCTCACCAGTGTCATTTGAGGAGTCATAAGAAGGTAATACTTCGTGAAACTGTTCAGCACCAGACAAATGAAGCTATTTTGCCACTTTTCAAATGCTGTAATTGTTCACGTCTAATGAAAGCACTGTGAGTGGTGGAAAAGAAATATGAAGTTATGGAAAAAAATGCAATGGATGGTGGCAAACCAAATCATAATCTTGCAGGCTGTCATCCATTCATACTTTTTCTGAAAATTTGGAAAATATTGTCCACTCTCTGCAAAACTCATTTCTAGCTTATAATAACTACTTTTACTTCCCAAGTCCTAAAGCAGTTGTCAGTCTTTATTAATTTATTTATGATTCTGCTCCCCTTCTTCATTCCCTTGCCTTCAATATCCCCCTAGCAAAAAAACAAAAAAACAAAACAAAACAAAACAAAACAACAAACCAAAAAAAAACCCCCAAAAAACCAAAAAAAAACCTGGGGAGATGCAAATTATGGTATATATCTGAAAGCCTCTTGCAGTATGACTAAGAGATATTTTCAGTTACCATCTACCCTTATGGATCCAAATTCTGGAGTTTCTGATATAGCACTGCAGAATAGTGACAGTGTTAGATGTTGAGAAATGCTGTAGAGACACAACAAGCATTTTTCTTAGATGTGGAACATGACTTAAAGTACAGTTATCATTTGTCTGTCATGCAGCAGTGACTGAAGATCAATCACCTACTCTCATCCTTTCTGAATAATCACTTTTTTAGAAAGTGCAGTGATAATAAAAATATATAAATATAATAATAATAGTTATATGATAATACAAATACATAAGTCCTGACCATTACCTGCTGCAATCTCCTGAGTTTTTCATCATCCCTACTGATGCAATCTCAATGATATTGAACAAAGGGGGATAATGATTTGCAGCTACTGTGCTCCTAATGTGTGCAACTTTCCTTATTTGCCATGAGATGCACGTTTCACCTGTCATCCACTCCTAAAGTTCAGACACCTTTTACAGGGCTATTATTTCCAGTCTGCATGGGGTTGTTTCTTAGAACTTTTAATTTCTCTTTATTGAGTCTCTTAAGTTTTCTGTTGGTCCAGTCCTCAATTTTATTTCTTCTAGATTGAGTCTCTTCAATTTGTGAGATCAAGCACTCACGCAATATTGTTGCTGTCTTCAAACTTGTTGAGGGTGTAGTCTATGTCATCATCCAGTGTGTAAATTAGATTACTAAACAATTTCAAAATATTTAAAGCTATCTATTTTTATAGCTATATTTAAAGCTACCACAAATCAAGCACTGGTATAATCTGCTTGTTGCCAGCTGTTAGCCAGGTGCTCAGCTTTGGTTTCATGTCAATACAACCAACCTTCACCCTACCTAGCAGTCATTTTTTCCTAGCCCATGTCTCCTCACTTTCCATATGAAGAAAGTGTTTGATGTAATACCTACAGTCTTGCTAAAGCCAAGATAGTTTATATCCACTGTCCTTTGCAGCCAGACATTTCATCAGAGGTATCAGGTTGGTCCTATCAAGCTTGACTTAGTATTGGTAAATCCATGTCACATATTCCTGATTACTTCCTTATCGTGTTCTCTGTCATGTTGCGGATTCCTGATCTGAGGGTCATAGTATTATTCTCTGTTGTCTCTTTTCCTTGTTTTTTCAAGGACAAATGTAATGATAGCATTTTTACATCCATAAGGGTTCTCATATAATTGCCATGCAAGTTATAGACAGTGGACTAAAGTCATACCAGCCAGCCTTATAGCAATCTCAGGAGAATCCTGTCAGGCTGTATGGGTTTGGATACATCCGACTTGTGCATATTGTCCATAAGCTTTTGTAAGTTTTTCTTTTGGTGTGAATAATTAATAATTTATTGTCTGTTAATTATGTTGGATATTCTCCTTTGTTTTAATTTTATACAACAGATTGTATTTATTTTTTTTTTTCTTTTATATTGAGGTAAACTGATCCTAGTAAGTAATTTTCACACTAAAAGTGTTACCTTGAATGACATTGTGGCTGATGTTCTGGATTCAAGAAACTGGCTTTACAACGCAACTTTGCATATACAGTTAATATAATTTATGTGATTTCTTCATGTGTAGGTTCTCTTCTGTTACTCTACTTTTCTTTTGTTTTTCTTCCCTGCTCCCCACCATGATTGTCTGTTGTCACCCTGAATGTAGCATTAAAACTTCAGTCCAGGTTCAGACCTCAAGGTTCTGCAGTAACCTGAACACTGTTAATAGATCAAATGACCTGAAATATTAATTCATTGTTCTCAAATCACATCTATTTCCTGAAAACTCAGTATTTATACTCTCCTATTTTTTTCTTCCTTATTATTTTCAGCATCAGTTAAATGACAGGCAGAACTGGTTAGTTTGAAGTAGTCTGCACTGTACTCTTCCCCTACTCCATTACAATTAATAATTTGTTAGGACAAATATGCTACAAAATACATCTTTTGCCTCAAAGATATGCAAAGATCTGTACATTTAAAAATACTCTTCTGATTCTGAACATTTCTTAGAAATATCTGATTTAAGACATTTTCACATCGAACTTTGAACTCTTTGAATGATGTTGCCCAAACACAATTGATAATTTCTGGTATAGGGCCTCTCTTTAATGGCTTTGCAAAGCTCATGATGGGGAATTTTGCAAACACTCTCAAACCTACTTTTCCTGACTTTCACAATTCTGTTGAAATACAGATATCTGTGCTTTATTTAAAGGAAAAACAAAGGACTTTTACTATCAGGACTTGTACCACCTTATCTATTGTAGGTGTTTGCTTCTCTTTAACTAAGAAGATAGACAGGCTGAAGGGCTTCTCCAGTTGCAAATGGCCCACAGTATAGGTATGGCCAGAAACCAGATAAATACTATCCTTAGGAATTTAATTAAATGGTCACAGACATTAATATCTTCTTAAATTCCTTTTATCATTTGTTATAGTTCAATAATCTGATGTGCACAGATCAAAGTCAAGGTACTGATTTTGGAGTAGACGTCCCTCACTCTGGGTTATTGTTCTTACTGTTAGCAAAATGAATTGATTGATTTGCAATGTAAGGCAATAAGATTACACTTGCCTGGTGTAGGTGCAATAAGCAGATTTCCAAGATGTCTGAAGAGAGAAAACATAATATGAAGAGAAAAAACCTGAAAAAACAGCTTAATTTCCCTGGGGCAGGAAGGGTATTGCTATACTGGGGGGCATGGGAAAGGTTAAAACACAAAACTAGAAGAAATGTGGTGCATAATACTATAAGTAAAAAATCACCTTGAAAATCTCTCAGTTTTGTTCTTTCTTGACCACCACTCCCACCCCCTATATCCCTTACAGGAACCCTTGACAGTCATGGAAAAACTTTCCTTCTGGCCAACACTTGGACATTTTCAGTATATTTCAGCATTGCTGGCACCTTTCCTAAAAGTGAAAACAGTAGGATTTTTATAACAAGACAAAAATAAAAAAGGAAAAAAGTGTCCTATTCACCCATTTCCCTGTGTGAAGGCTTCACATTTGTGGTTTTAATGCAATTAATCAAAGACCAAATTCATTTGTATTCTCTGAACAGCTTAGGAATACTTCATATTTTCTCAGTGTAGCAGTGTGAAATGGTGCAGGATGCCAATGGTAATAGTTCTGGGAAAGATATCATTCATGCTAGGACAATTCTTATGGATTTTGTTTTAGATGATGGATTGCACATTCTCAGTCATTTGCAAGCTAAAGGCTTTACATGTGCTGTCTACATTATCAAATTTTTCACTCAGTTTGGAAGCCACAGCATTTTAATTGAAAGGAATGCTAGCCCCTCCAGCCCTATCAATGTGTCAAGGTTGTTAGACTCTGAGAAATAACCTTCCCATTTCAGAAAAAAATGGACAAATTCCATACAAATGTTTTTTACCTCAGCAACCAATGGGGCTGAAAGGTGAATTGGCACACATTCAAGTGCAAAATACCAAACAGCGAACCCTATGCTACAAGAAACTCTTTTAAAATTCACTGGCTTGGAAGAGATTGAATATCTTAGGGCTTAGCAATATCTATCAAGGGTGTTAGTCTCCCTAGAACTGCCAGAGAAAAGACTCTCCTTTGAGGCCAGCTGCAGTGTACAACAGAGATTACGGGATCTGTTTCAGTAAGAGAGGGGATCAGAGCAAGGGAATTGGGCATTTGTACAGCAGAAGCTCTCAGATCAGATTGGTGCAGCTCATCAAATGGTGGCATTTAGTTTAGCTCAGATCTCACACAGTTAAACAAACCTGAGTAAGAAGTGAATGCTTTAGAGCCTTGCCATTATGTAATGTCTTAAGATAAGCAGTATGTTGGATTTTAAAACAAAATAGATACCCTACTTATATACTACTTTTATCAATGATTGAAAATACTGCCTTTTCCAGTGGTTGGAAAGTTACTTATAGGAAGATGACATGTACATAGTTTACCCAATGTTTAGGCATTATGTCGATGTATGGATTTTGTAGGTATTGAATTTAACTTCACAGGCTGCTGCTGATGTTCTGGCTTCCCTCTTCTAATCCCTGTTCTGAGGATCTACCTTTGATAAGTTATTTGCACAGCTGCTTTTGGAAAAGTCAACTGCTTGTTTTAGTTGAGAAGGAAGAAGACCTATGCAGATCTCTGAAATGTGAAAGCATTCTTTAAATGGTTTATTTTCCAAATACGTTTATTAATGAGTACATATTAACATTTCTAGGGCATATTCAAAGTTTGTCATTATGGCATTTATGAAGATATCATTTTAATAACTATATTTAGATAATAAGGCTGACATGAATTAGGGAGAATGATCATCAATGAGATTGAAATACGTCTAAAAAAGCATTAATTTTTGGACCTTCCCTTAAATAATCTCTAGTATTGTACCATCTAAATTTTAATATTTAAAAAAAAAAAAAGGGTCTAAGAATTTTTGGCTGCTGTTTTCAGGTGCAATCTGAAATTTTATAAGATTTATAGAAACTTACTTACTCTGAAAGATCAGTTCTGAGACTGTGTGGTTGCAAATTGATCTTTCTGAAAAGAAAGACCACATTATATCTTCAAGTCCAGACACTTATTTGAAGAAGCGGTTACTTTATCCCATTCAGTAAATATTCAAGGCACACAGTTTAAATCTGCACTGTTTCAGTTACGTAAATTTTCTAGATGCACACTTCCAATAATTGTCTGAGGTGGACCACTGATATTAAAAATCACTGATATTAAAAAACCTTTTACTCCTGAAGGCTCTTCTCTATGTTTTTGGTCTTGTTTTTTGTTTTTGTGTTTTTAATCGCAATTAGTATTACTTAAATTAAATTTATTTCTTCACACATATTTTCACTGTATTTTTTTGTGATTTCTTTCATATTAATGTGAAATTAGAAGTCATCTGGTAGATCTGAAGAGCAAGCAGTTGTAGTTTACTGTGAGCGGTTTGTTTTGGCTTTCTTTCCTTGTTTAAATGCAATATAGATACCTTTTATATGGTCTATTGTGGTAGATGTCTGATGAACCTTTTTTTTATTGGCTCCCAAGGGAACAGTGAAGTGACTACTTTGGCAGATGCTTCTGACCAAATTCTCTGGTTCTATGGCTACTTGGTCTTTTAAAGAACTTGTTTTCCTAAGTTTTAAAAAGTCAAGATCCTGCTCATTGTGCCCCTGGTGGAATGATTGCCTAGCTTCCAATACTATAAATCATCAGACCATTGTTCCAGATAGTGAAAAAGTACTGGTGTTAGCTGACTGTAGAATAAAGCTACTTCTAAAGGGATTTCATGTTCATCTCATGTTTTTCCAGTTCAGGAGAAGAATATGGAATGAGATACAGCTCCTGTAATACAAAATTCTACCTTTCTCTTTGGTATATCAGCACCAGTTTTGACCACACTCCTGCCAAAAAGGCAAGTCTTGCTCTTTTCCCTGCCTCCAGCTGTCTGTTCTTGCCACCGCTCTTGTATCAGTGCTAGTGATTGTTCAGGTCTTCTGGGAAAAATAATAATTTGGGGAGACAAGTCTAGTTTTCAGTCAGTTCACGGAACTGACATGGCTGGTGAGCTCTGTGATTTAAGTACTGATAGAGGATGTGCCCAGCAAAAGAGGAATAAGTGAGGGCCGTCTTTTTGGTGGCAGCAAAGTGTGAGATTGTGTAAACCTCGATGAAAGTTTACAGAATTAAAAAATTACTGTAAAAAAAGTTTGATTGGGATTTGCAAACATTTACTAAACTCTGGATTTTAGCAAATGGCAACTGCTTAATTCTGCTGGTATATGCCCTTGTATGCTGCTCTGTTACTCGAATTTTCGTTTTTATTGGCATCTCAAGACTTCTATCAGAACAAGCAAGTTAGATAGGTTTGTTTTCTTTTTGTGTATATATTTATATGCTGATGCAATTCTTGATTCATTTGTATGTAGGATTTTGCATGGGAAAACTAAGACTTTAGCTCTCAATGTGCTGAAGCTCAATTTTTTTTCTGGTGAAGTCAACAGAAGGAAGAATGCAAATTCTTTCTACTACTCTTGATGCCTTCGGGTGGTACACTGTTTTCAGAGAAGCCTGGTTGTCATGGGAGACACAGTGGGAAATGTAGTGTTTTCAGCTAAAGACATTCTGTAGCATCTTCTGTTGAACTCTGTAATAGTGAGAATGTCACTCTATGGACAGAATACTAAATAAATACATTGCTACTGTTTGTAGCAACTGGACTTCTTAAACTCATGGTTTGTTATGTTTGGGGTTTCTTTCTGTTATTGGATACTTAAAGAGTAACTATACTGAAGAGTCCAAAATATGTGTGGTTTGAGTCACTAGGTACTAGTCTTTATTAGAGACAGAATTAGAAAACAACAAATTAAAAGCACACCCTAAAGCCTCACAGTTGCCTCTTTAGGACAGTTCAGCTTTAGCTAATTTATGTGATCACTTTTATCTGTTGTTTGAGGCATTACCCTGCATAAATATGAAATATTGAGAACAGTTGTGGATTTCTAAATAGCTGTCAGGCTGATTTTCAAATCATCAGAAGCTGGGAGAAAGCTTGAGGGATGCTTGCTTATCTCTTGCTTTTTCTAGGACCAGCATGAATTGTTTGTTGTAAATCTTAGTTGAGAGTCTGTTGTCTGAAATGAAAGACTGCATATGTTTGGGTTTTTTTCTTTCTAGAAGAACGACCAATCCTGTACAGACTATGCACACAGAGAATTACACAGGGTTGCTACGCTGGCTTGAAAATTACACTAGAAAATTTTGAAAGTGAGAGGGTCTTCCTCTTTAGTAACCCATCTTCATAGAGGAATTTAAAGTCTCAGGCAACTAAATGTTGAACTTCAGTTCAAATTTTCAAGACATTTGTTTGCAGCTATTGAGGTTTTTCTCCAGTCTTCAATCAAATGTAAGCCGGGAATTTAATATTTTCCTCCTGCTTATCCAGATACAAATAAATAAGTAATATATGTATATAAAAGAGAGAGAACATACAATAAACTGCTGCGATGACCCATTCAAATAAAAGTTGTGTAGAGGAAAAAAAAAAAAGATTTTTGTTACACTTGATGATTAGAATTTATTTGCCAAGTAAAAACAATTAGTTGATGGATCCATGTAATTAATTTGAAGAACTGTGTGGAATACTCTTGCAGTAAGGGCTTTTTAGTAAAACATACCAGGAAAAATTTTTGCCATACAAAAGTTAATTTATACATTTCACTTCCCTGTGTTTAACTTCCTACATGGTTTTCACAGTTTATTTTAGGCTTCATAAAATTATTTTCTTTTGACACTAAACTGCCCATTTGTACTTTGGGTTAAGGGGTTTAAAAATTATTTTATTTTTCTAAATTCACAATTTAACAGATTCTGTGTAATTAAATATTGAAATTGTGTCGTAGCACTAACTGCTCTCTACCTTTGCAAAATCGGACAGAAGTAATTATCACGGTAAAATGGATTCTAAAATCACTGATATGATAACATTTTCTTAGAGTAATACTGAATTTTATGAAAATAATTGAAAAGTTGGGTTTCAGAGTTAAAAACTTCAAATATTTTGCTATGTTATCAGCTGGTTATGAAAGGATTCTGTATCATATTGGGGAATAGTAGCTTTGCAACCGGACACTGAATGTCAATGCAATATAAAACTCTCACAACTGGTAGTTTTTAAGGTTAATATGATAGAGTAATCAAGTGAATTATTTTTGTCAACAGCCTGGGAATAATGAAGAGGCTCATCTTGGCTGCTTAAACTGAAACTGAGTTACTGAACTGTATCTTCCTGGTCAGTCCTGGTTCTAAATTAGTGTTCTAGGCAAAGCTAGGGAAAGGAAGATTTATACATTGTTTCTCTGTATTTTCATGCCAGCTGTCATAGAAATGAATGATGTAATAGATCTCTAATCTTGACATCCGAAGCAATCCTTAGATGGTGGGGATCTTGAAAGTCTCTTTCCTCTTCTCTAAGTAGTATCTCACAACAGGAGGGATGACTCCATGATGACCTTTAATTAAAGAATAAATATTTTGCCTTATTTTTAGCATAATATTGCTAATCGTTAAACATTAGCCACTTCAAATGTAAAAGTGTAAAAGTTCTGGTGGGCTTCAGAGACTCTGGATCAGACCTAAGATGTCTGCTCTACATATCTGTTAATCTGCTCTGTTTTCTTTCCAACAGTCCCTGTTGAAATACTGTTAAAATGAAGGTTTGTGCCATTCAAAGGGTTCATTCACTGCACTGCTAGACATCATTTAAAGATGAAATTCATTTGGTGTTGTGCTACCTACAACCCTAACCCAGCCAGTAGTAAATACAGACTATTGAACATATGCTTTCCTGGCTAGCAGTCAGACTTCTTTAGCAGAGATTCTTTTATGCATACCCTCCCTTTTGAGCTAATGGAATAGCGACAACATGCTTTCTAAAGAAAACCTGTGTATGAGAAAATTGCTTAGACATGCATAATCTTTTTTCAAGAAGCTGTCAAGGATTTGTATTGATGCTTGATGGTATGTTATTAACATGCTTACAAAAAATAATTTAAAGGCAGTAGAGCAGAGCTGTTTATACTATTTGTGGTAATATTACCATTACTAATTACATTATATTGTAATACTCACTGATATAAATCAACTGCTGGCAATGAAAGGATTAGTGTGGGATGGTATAACAAGCCAAGATTTTAGACCTTTGAGTTCAGTTTGGCATTATCTTATTGAAAAATGTTTTTTCATTTTCTTGTTTAATGTGAGTGAAACATTTTTGCTGTGCAAATTGCTACAAAGACAGCATAATTTTATTGACTTCTGTTTTCACTTTAGGTCTGGCTTTTGTAGAATTAGAAAAAAATTAAAGAGCTTAAAGATTACATGTTTTGTTTAAAATGGTAAGTCATGTTTATGAAGAAGCACAAATGGGAAGATGTTATTTTTTTCTCAATATGGCAGTAATGGATAGCAGTAGGAACAATATAGATAAGACATCTTAGGGTACGAATCAGCCTTTAACTCCTTAGTCAAGCAAATCTGTTAATTGTATTATTATATATGTAATGGGTTAAACCTCAACACAACCCCTTCCTCTCCCTCCAGTATTAATATCAATGTAAGAACTGGGATAAAATCTGTGGTATTCAGATAGAAGAAAAAATTAAGGTTAGGCTTACTAGAAACAAGTTATATGAACAATTGAGTAGGAATGTCTGTAATAGTGTAGGTTCTTTGTGTAAATCTGGATAAACTATTTTTTTGAGTTTGTGAGAGGGAAAGCTACTAACAGTGGGCTCAGTCATCATATCTCAGGCGTTGTAATCAGGGTAGCTTCTGAATTTTCTTTCAAACATTGCTTTGTTTCTTTGATATCCCGGTGGTCTTCATTAGGATTACTTTATCATTATTCTTTACAGTGAGAAAAATAGACTGATCACATTTATCTCCTTCTGATTTTCTTCTGACTATTGTCAGAAGTTTACACTTACTTGTTTTGAAGGGCAGCAGTTATCACGTGTCCCTCCTCCTCAATGAGAGGGCTGCTACTCCCTTCTTCATAACAGAGAATTGATGAGAAAGTCTCAATGTATGTGTTTATTCCCAGCATGGATTTGAGCTGATAGACTTCACAGGATTGGAGTCAAAGCATTAAACCGCAGAAAAAAAATAGGTATATAGAACTATAGTGCCAATTTCAAAGTTGAATGACATCCAATTTTGGGATTTTAGTAAAATGTAGCTCTTCTTGACTAAGAGTCTTTCCACCATACTAGAGTCCTCTTCTGAGATGTAAAGGATTGTCCTTTGCATCATAATACGCTGCCTCTGAGAGAAAGTGAGGAAGGGGGATTTCTGCTTTTAGAGAAAGATTGTATTCTACTTCTGGTTTTTTGGTTTTTTTTTGTTTTGTTTTGTTTTTTTTTTGGTGGGTTGATTGGTTTTTCTGTTTTTGTTTTTAGCATACTGACGCTTAGCATTTAGAAATCTCTGGAGAGTAAAAAAAATGTGTTGTTTTCTTCCCATTACATACAGTTTGCTAACTTAATGCTGCAGCTCCTGAACAAATCTGTCCCCTGAATGTTGCTAGAGGTATGTTCATACAACTGACCTTTCTGCAGTTTCACCTGAAGAAAGTTTCACAGTCATGAGCGGTCATACATAGGCCCTTATCATCCACTTTTTCCAAAATATGTTCACAGAACAGCAGTGCAAAGAGCCAGTCGCTGTTGGTCAGGTAGTGGTTTGGATCTTTGATCTTTTTGACCTTAGAGTTACCAGTAAGTAGTTTACTTCTATTTTTTCATTGATGAATCACATCTACTTTGAGCTAAATTTAAACCACCAATTCATTTCACATAGGGGTAGTCCATATAAGCCTAAATTATGGTCATCTGTTTCTCAGGAACCACACATTATTCTTTGTCTTACACACCCTATCTTTCCTTTGCCCTTGAGATGAGGGTGGAAGATTTCACAGATGATAATTTAGTCACCATTGAAGAAGCAAACAACCACAATAATTTGATATTTGCAGGATGATAATATAATATTTTATGGCTGAAACCAGTTATAAACTGTCATCATGAACAGTCAGTCCAGATCCATTTCAGCGATAAAGGTTTGCACTGTACTAGAAATACCAAGAGGTATTTAGTTAATAATTGGATTATGTTGTCCTTATGCGTGGATTGCATCTAGATGTCTGTCTTCAGAATAAGAGAAGATTTCTGCTGGAATTATATATTCAGTACCTTACATGTGATGAAGTTTTACGTCTGTCAAATGGTCTCACATCAGGAGATCAGCATTAATTAGACATTACATAGACAATAAGTAGAAGAGCGCAATGAATTGACAGTAAAATATGAAAGGTGAACTTGCTCTTATGTTTGCACTGTCTTTGCAGTGTTAATTCCTCCTTATATCTCATTTTAACCATTACTAGTCAAGTATCAGAGACTTATTTAACAAAGGAACCTGGGATAAACGCAGGGAATATAGGTCTGTGAGGCAATGGTGATTAAGAGATGTGATTCTTATCAGTAAAATTTTTGATAGAGTAAAGTATTGCAAATACAGAAATATGTGGGGGAATGCACATGCTTTGAGAATCAAAACTGAATTATGAAGCCTGTTTTTTCTTTCTTCTGATGAGGTAAAATTTCTCAGTCATCTCGAAAACATTTGTCTTGCTAGATTTTCTGTGGTCTGTATTCATTGCTAACACCAGTATAGGTAGTTTCTAGACTGGGTTTAAAAAAAAAGAAAAAAGCAGTGAAAAATGTACTTCAATTCTTTATCTGACAAAATGTTCATTTGTCTTTCTAAAAACATACTTAATTGCTCACACAGGAAAATAATTGCACATCTTGTGAACCTTTTAGTTCTAACACTGGCATATTCTTACTTTAATTATTCTTCATTCTTTTTTAAAAAAAAATCACAATTTGCCTTTTAAGGTTTTACTTCATCCTTTAGAAAGTGGCTGTTCCTGTGTAGTTTTTTTTTTTTTTGTTGGTTTCATTTTTGAAAATATGCAAAATTTCTTATCTTTGTAAATTATGTAGTTGCTGCTTTTTCTTTCTGTTGTTTTTTTCCTCTGCCGTGATGAACAACAATCACCAGTAGGTATTATTTATTTAATATTTTTCTGTGTTTTCAAGTACTGTAAATTACAGCATTTAAACACAAAGCCAAGCTGTAGGCAAAATAATGCCGAAGTAAATTTAAACCTGGCCAGCTGGCAAACCAGAGAGCCCAGTGACTTAATCTGGTGCTGCTTCTTCAACTAAGTGTTTACTGTGGAGGTATTTTATGTGTGTGTATTAATGAGTCAAAGTGCAAATCAGACCATCATCCTTGTTTCTCCTTCATTTTGTCATCTCCTGGATCTTTTATGTCTTCAATATAATTAAAAGATCAGAAGTTCATTATGCTTGAATTTCTCATAAATAAAGGCGATGTTACAGAATCTTCACAGATGTTACAGCATCCTCACAGGAAGATATGATCCTATGTAAGAATCTGTACAGAACTGTATCATTCCGTGGCTGTATGCTGGTGCAGTACAGTCACTCACACGCTCTCTAAATGAACAATTAAATGCCATGGTGTCTTGACAGTTTTCTCATATATATACACATTTCTGTGCTG
Organism: Eulacestoma nigropectus; assembly: GCA_013397775.1. Lineage (NCBI taxonomy): Eukaryota > Metazoa > Chordata > Aves > Passeriformes > Eulacestoma > Eulacestoma nigropectus. The sequence goes on along the minus strand of VZTE01005062.1, from coordinate 1,020,249 downwards.
TTGAAGAGGAAAAAAACAACAGAGGAGATTATCCTTGCTAAGACCTATTAATGATCAGCCGTAAATGAATGTCATAGTTTTTCTTAGTGTTAGTACCCCATCATTTGACAGGTGTCTTATATATAAGATACAGTGTATCTTATTTATATTTTTATTTTTATATTTTTATTTTTATTTTTATGCAAGACCCTCCTATTTCAGTGGGAGAAAACTGAGGGGTAGGGTATTGATGCTACTGTATTAAGGCCATAGCAACAGTAAATTCCTTTGAACACAGAATTTTTTGCTAGTTTTTGTTCCAAAATGGAATCTGCAAAATGAAGTGGTTTATTGAGGCATACAAGTAATGATTTAATTTTATTCCTCTTAGGCATGTCACTCATATGTTGCAGGTTGTGTGAGCCTCAACAGGAGAAACAGGAATTGAACCTTAGTCCCTTAACTCCTTTTTTGCTGAGAGTGAGACACAGGGCTGTTCAGAGTACCTTATGTTTTCTTCTATTAGTTTCAGTGAGATTTGTCTGATTAGAAAGTTTGTGTATGTGCATTTCAGTTGTGTAATTCTGACAGCTTGATTTCCACAGGCAATTGTGCAATTTAGACAGCTTAACTTCCACGGGCACTGTCACATTCTCTGTCAGAACTGTTGAAAGAGGCCAAAATTAAGTATTAGGTGTCCAGGTAATCAAGGTTCTTCAGAATCGGGGTTTTACTTGTGAGATTGAGCTAAACTTTAGAGGATAACGAAGTGCAGAAGGCTTTCTTCCTGAGGCAAGGTTATGATTTCTAGTGTCTGTATATTTTAATGTATGATCCTAGTGGAAACGGAGAGGAAAAAACCGAAGAAGTTTGATTAATGAAAGTAGCTTAGAAAGAGCTAAATATGAGGACTGATCTTAGAGCTCTTAGGCTGGAAAAAACGTCCCATTAATTTTAGTGGGAGTTTTGACTGCACAAGGACTTTCAAGATCAAGTGCTTTCTTGTTCATTAAAGGATAGAAGGTAATTAGAAATAAAGCACAGAAAAGATTTTATATAGTAGTGCTTTTGTCAGCTGAAAAAATCCATATTACTGTAGGAGTTTTAGGCTAATCTTCTCTCTCCCTTTCTTGCATAAAATGATGACACAGTAGGTTGTTTTCATTGCTCTTAGAGGTCTGTGCTTCTATCTGTTAATTTATTGGGAAAAAGCAATTGGCAAGTTTTTTCTGTTATCTTCCTTGCTTTGGATCGCAATCTCATCTTTGATGCTGACTTTGTCATTTCCCTCTTCCATCCAAACTTTTTAGCTCAAGATATTCCCTTAACATTTTTGTTTGTAAATGTGGGATGATGAATGAAATAAAAAGCTAGTGTGCATTTTGGTTGAAAGATTTTGCTGACGTCAGCTCATGAAATAGAGAAACAGAAAGAAAAAGATAAAACTGCACTAAGTTTTACAGAAAGAAATGTTGCATGTTTTATAATACCTTAAATTGTGTTGACTTTTCAACACCTTTCAGGGAAGCCATATATTCTTAAGACCTCATGAATCCAACCTTGTATTTTAAATGTATGGCAGTCATAAGCCATTGCAGGAATCATGAATTTAGGTCATCAGCTGATGGGAGTATTTTCTACACTGACCTCAGGGACAAGGGACTCATTTCCTGTTAGAACTTCATTCTTCGTAATACTTAAAAATAATATTTGTTGTACCTGTTTTTTACAACACTTTTTTTCATCTCCTCTGTATCAAAACTTTTTTTCCTTCAGTCTCAAGCTGTAATTTATTTGTGTGAAGAGTATGGTCCAAGTTTAATTGTGGTTGGAATTGCCACTGGAAGACTGAGAGCAGGGATTGCTTTCTGTACAGCTTTCTACCAGGTGCTGGTGCACACAGGGAAGCTGTAAAACAGGATGGGGATTCAGAGAAGCTATTGTGAATCTGTTGCTTCCCTGGTTCTCTTTCCTGTCCCTGCAATACGTAATGATCTTAGCCATTCCCAAAAGCATGGAAAAGTGAGAGCAACATATTTCACTTCTGACATAGCAGTCGTCTGCTTTTTGTAGAAAAAAGGCATTGTATTTTATGATGCCATGAATTTGTCTTTTCAATCTGCAAATTGTTACGTGAAAGAAGTTTTATTCCTGCTCATTCCTGTTTTATTTTGATGGTCTCCCTAAGCTTTCAACTAGCTAAGGGGATAGGAGAAACATTCATTATTTGTGATAGAAATTTGTCTTGTAATTTCCTTCCAATTATTGTCAGGAAACTACTTATTATTTCTGCAAAGGTGACATTTCTGTAAAGGTGACTTTTTAAGAAGTAGGGAGGTATTAGGTAATATACAGTGTGCTTTCAAAAACTCATCACTTTATCAAAGTGGATAAAACTGTGCAATATACATTCTAAAAGAGAGCTTGGTCCACAGGGACTCCTTCTTTGCCTTTTAACCAGTTTAATTCCATTGCCTTTGTGTGAATTGCTCTTCATTTGTACTCATGTAAATGAGGAAAACAATCAAATGTAAAATATCACAGAAGATACAGGCAGATTTTAGAATGAGGCATTCTCAGTGGCTTTACCTTATTGTTAAATTATCCCTATTAATCTCCATGGATTACGTAAGTGCCTTTTCACGCAGAGTGTATGACCAAGTAACATTTCTGCTTGTGTAAGACCAAATAACATTTCTGGCTGTCTAAAGCATTTTAATTTTGAGTTTTGTGGGTTAGGTTGTTTTGTGGACTTTTTTTCCCAATTAAAATTTTAGATGGCAAAGAAGGGACTTCCTGAATTTAGTTGGAAGTGTGGCTTCAGATATCAGAGGAGAATACTTTTGGTAGATAAAATACTTGAGATGACTTTCTGCTTTCAAGGGGATTTCTTGAAAAAGCTTTCAGAACTGTGATACAATTCTCCAAGAACACAGAACTTCTGTGAGATAACCAAGGCACCTGTTGGGAGTACTTTGGAAGAGACATGTGTTTTCCATTGCCAGTAAAAGTACTATTTGATGTAAAGTGTTCTGAGGATTTTGCTCACTATACGGTGGTAAAGGAGTGGATAAACCATTCTGTACAGAATACTAATGTTCTTTCTGAATATGGGGCACAGAGTGCTTGTTTGCAATTTGGGCATATTACTCTACAGAGAATGGGTTTGAAATTGTCCGACTTTCCGAAAACATTACTCTTAATGTAATGTTCTCTCTCTGGGAAGCTTTCTTTTCTCAAATAAAATAGAACAGTGCAAAGGCCTGGTGCTGTGCTGATACTTGACTTTCTGACTGTCCTTCCAAATGCATGTGTTGTTTTGGCTCAGATAGTTCAGAACTATCGTGGTAGTTTTCTGTTGTTGGGTTAAATAACCAGATCAGTTCCTCTCAGAATACGTAGATTTGAAGGTTCTGCAGACTTAGTAACCTACTGAACTTTCACTCCATTGTTCTCTTACAGTCATATACACACAGTCTTTATGACTCTAGTCCTCGGAGACGTGATATTTTGTGGTGTGTGAGTATTATACTCAGAAGGGAACCTGAAGTAGTACATAGTGCTATTTATATTCAGCAGTTAGTAACAGAGCATGAACATCTATTAGAGCTCCCGCATTAAACACAGCTTTAACCGCAGTTTCGAAGATCTGCTGGTTTTGCTTTTTTGAGTCTCAAGGCTGATTAATAATATCTTAATAAAAAGCTTAATAGTGCATTAAACTAAAAAAGGAGAAAAGTTTCTTCTTATTATGAGACAACTTGATAGTTCACTAAACAGAACAATAAAAACCCATCTGAAAATCTGTTGCCTGCCTACAACAAAATGTTCGACAATCAGCTTTCAGAAACCACACTGATGTTTGATGTAGCATTTTAGCTGTTACCACCCATATGTTTGGTAACACTAGGCTATAGCCTCTGAAATTTGTGAACCCTCGTGAAAAGTTATTTATCTGTCTTCAGTAGAAATTTGCTCACATTTTGCTTTCTACAGTACCAATATTGGGCCATCTGGGGAGGTGGGTGATCTGAAGATCTGTAGTAAGAATAACACATCTTTTTTATTTAAATATTATTGCTTTTTAGGCACTGACTTTTGGAGATATGCCGAAGTACTTGTGGGAGATTTGGGTACCTGACAAACCATGGGTGGTAAGATATAAGATCCACTGCAATAAATAAAATAAGTATTTAATTTTAAGATAGGTATTTTTGGGTCCTGCTGTCACTGAATTCAATGGACCAAACTCCTGCAGGGCTCATAAGAAGTGCAGTACTGCAAATGTATCCAAGAATGTTTCCATTCCTTTCAATATTGTCACAATGGTGCAAAGCTGAAGTAATGCCTGTAGTGAACTAGAACTGTGCAGTAGCATCTGACAGGGGGAAGAGAGAATTTCTCAGCTGAAGTTTATAATAAGGCCATTTTTCTTATCTTTACTCAGACAAGCGAGTGGTTAGTTACTGCCTCTCAGAGCAATTAATTGCTCACAGCTGGACCTACTGAACAGTACCCTTCTCCAGGCATCCTCTTGAAAGTCTTGCTTAACACTTCCTTCTGGACTCCAACCCAGTAAGCCAGGGAAAATAACAATCTCCTTTTGAGCACCATGTGGACTTCTCAGAAAATTAGTCTGGCAGATGCTGTCTGTCCTCCACTATCAGAGTCAGGAATCAGAGAAGAACCAGAGTTCAATGCTTTGATTTCAAAAGCCCTGCATTAAGGAAGATCCATGGTCTGTTCAGATATATAATTTTTTTGCAGAAATGCAGTCTAATCTGTTAGTTTCCACACTGGATTTTTGTGTGAAATAAAGGACTGTAGGATCTGTCCACTATATGTATTTTTTAGGAAAGTCTCTCCAAAACTAATACCAGAAAACTCCATGTAGAAATTCAGAACTTTCTAGTGTTTTAAAGGTTGAAAGCAATAATTGCAATTTAAATTTAGTTGTATCTTATTATATATTTAATTACATTTGTTCGACTATTTAAACTATAAGTTTATAGTTTATAGTAAAATCTTATTTCCTTTGTAAGATAGGCCTCATTCGCCCAAGCTAAACACTTTTTGGCACTTTCTTTAAGCTACATCAGAAGAAAATTTTGTGGAAACTGAAGTTTCCTGTATCAGGTTATAAATTTAAAACTACATTTTCTAACTACCTACTGGGTGTTTGAGTTTTTAGCCTTAATAGTAGCATATTTTAGGTTTAATATAGGCATTTCAGAGATAAGGGGAATGCTTTCATTTTTTTAGTGTAAAATATTCTGAATAAACTTTGTTGAATCTCTATTAGTGTACTCTAAAATTGATCTAGATTAAAACCCCCTAGATGTCTGTCTCATTTCTAATTATAGAGAATTCAGTGATTATAAATTAATTGATTACCACAAGAATTTTGAAGGAAATTTTCAGTAAAAAAAAAAGGCATTAAACACAGTTGAAGCTAAGTAATTTAAAGTGGACACAGTAATAAGTGGGATTCACAGTGGGACTAGATTATCATTGTAGGTCCTTTCCAACTGAAATATTTTATTCCATTCTATTTAGCGCCCAACACTAGAAATCTATGTGCCTATAGCTGATTATAAATTCTTATTATGGCAATAGATAATGGTTGGACCACACTGAGGTGGATTCAGACAATGGAACACCATGTAAGATTAAACATGCACATGCGTTCTTAGCTCAGCTTTGGTGTACCTCCTTTTGTATTGGTATTGAGTGTCGTGTTTTAGCAGAACCTGTCAAGCTTAATATTTTATTTCATTGTATATTAATTTTAAAATAAAGAGTTGTAGTGTACTGATTTATTTAAATCTAAGAGCAATATATATGTAATGCCTCGTGGTCAAGTCCATTTTTGAAGGACAGTGTATTATTCTATACATCACATTGCAAAATCTGGTGTCGTAAGAGCTGCAGATGTTAGGGAAATGTATTTCAGGAATTTGGATGTTAATTACCAGAAAGTAAGTACTAAAGTAACTAAACAAGAAGGAAGTTCTAAGCTTTTAAGCTAATTTTTGGAACATTTTATGTAACTCTCTGAGACTTTCCCTAAGAATTATCTTTGTCAGACAAATTTTTTTCAGCTAGGTTCGATACTTCAAGAGATTTCAACAAATGAGTGGAATATTTCCCGTTCTTGTTCTAGGTTTTAAAAAATGGAAAAAGTTATTATCTTTACTGGCTGATATTGGGCATGGAAAACCTTTGGCTTTTTTTTTTTTTTTTGATAGCTGACAACAGTAACCTGTCTAATCAGTTTAATTAAGGCTTCTTTTCTGTGCCTGTGAATGTTAAGCTTTGAAAAAATCCTCCAAGCTGTTACTTACGTAAAGCATTTTAGGTATTTTAATGTATTTTTATCATTTTAATATTGATAGATGTTCACAGTCTGAGAAATATATAAGTAATGCTGATGATCTGTAGAGTGAATGAGGGCTGTGCATTTTGCAATGCATTATTGAGTATGAATAAAGTTGTCTTGTATTCTTGCTTTTTTTAAAAACAGATGAATTACCTGTGAGTAATTTGCACATCTAAATAACAATTACACAGCCTCTTTCAAAAGGATTCTTGGCAAAGCAAATCTCCATTAACATTGTATCTAATAGAATGAAAAAAGAGATCCTTAAAACAAGTTTCAGACCTAATGGATTTTCTATTTCCTGAAGTTCAATTTCAGTCATTTCAGCGTTTAATATTTGTGGTAGATGGTCCTAAATATTAGGTGCTGAAACTCTTAGGTAACTGTCTCATGTAGGTGATAAGCAGCAGTGCAGACAGCATGATTTTGTGGGGGAACTTGGCTGGGGTGGGATGGATGCAGGAATGGAAACACACCACTCAGTGATGAATAATCTAAAATATATTTAGGATGTGGGAGAGATGAGAGCATGTGGATAGCACTTTATCTTTTAATAAGCCTATTCTACAACAGACACGTGCACACACACCAGTTAAAGCTGCATTTCCTTCAGCCCAATTCAAACTTGCATGCAGGGGTACAGGACACACACTCCAAGTGCACATCCTGTCTGGGGCCTAGCTGTCAGCTGGACTCTTGTGTACGTGGTTCAGGCTCAGTCTTTTTGTGAGATGCTGGATCTCCATGGATGTGTCCACTCATGAGGAATTATTGTCTTAACTGTCTGTGGATTTATAAATCATACTGCTGGTGTGAGCCACTATAAACCAAACCAGTGAGCCATGCGGCCTCACTCGTCACGTGGCTTCAGGCCAACGTCCTTGATATCATCTGTATGTAAGGCCAACTAGCAGTTGTCATGGAGGTTGTTATCACTCTGTTCTCCCAACCCAAATCTGTTACAAAGTGTGAAGTCAGCAACAATTATGTAACAGAGTTCAGCTAGTGCAGCTTTGTCTTACATCTTGTATTAGGTTAATTTTGTTATTTGCAGATGGGCAGTTGTAGTCATGGTTCCATTTATCTAAGCTGTGCTTTTGAGTAGATTCTTATCTTGTGTCACGTGATCATAACAATCCGTTCTAGGAATATGATGGTACTTTGTCACTGACAACATTAACATCTGTTCCTTGGGGGCGGAAATACTGCTTCCCACCCCAAACATATTAATACACAAATCTGGGAGTATGCTTGTATAGGAGACGGGGGGAAAAAAAAAAAATCAAAAGCAGAAGGCAGGTTTGTGGGGGATATATTATGAGCGCGAATCTTGTGACTGAGCTTGACCTAAATTAAGAGAATCTTTCTTTGAGAGAGGAAAGAGATACAGACTCTAGGAAATGGGCTAAGGTTAAAGGAAAGAATCCAAGACTATTTTAGCATTTCGCTTGACTGTACCACATAAATGACTTGATTTCCAAACAGTAGATTGTGGAGGAATATTTTTTTTTCCTGTAAAAAGAAAAAAAAAATACAAACACAAAAACCCCACTTTTTTCTGCTGGTCAATCTAGATGACAATAATTATTTGAGTCAGGGTTCTGAGAAACTGAATGTTCTGTACATTTTATTTTTGGAGGCTATGTATACAGATATTGTTATTAACCTTGGCAGAAGTGTTCACAGTTTTTATTTTGTTCTGACCGTAACACTTTATGCCTATTAACTGGTAAAGGAAGTACCTTCTCATGGAGGCAATTCAGGAATGTTGGACAAACAGCGATCTTCTTTGTAATTAGATTTTATTATATCTTTGTTTTCGGAAGTAAGCTTCTTTGCAGTTTAGAACTGTCATTAAAAATCGCTTGCGAAACAGCTTTTTCAAATGAATCTAAATAGATGCTGGTAGAAGCACTGCTCTTCTGTCTCAAATGTGAAGTGAAACAGAATCACCTCAGGTTTATATAAAAATAAATGTCTACACATATATCTTGACTTCATTTCTCTCCCTAATTGGTAACATGCAATGTACAATTCTCATTTTTGATTCACCCCTTTGGTGTCTGCACCTCCCCTTAGGGATCCAAGCTGTTTTTCTCTCTTGCTGTAATTGAAATCAAACTTGTTGCAGGCTGTAATTGATAGTGAATCTAACCATCTAATGTTTTATATGAGACAGATGCACAGCAGAAGCACATGAAGAAGCATATGGAAAAGCAAGTGCCCTGCTGGGGTGAAGATAGATCCATTCTTGTTTTGCTAAACAATATTCCAATACTTCGATCAACAAGTTCACCTACATTTTAGTAAGTTAAGAGATATGTATAGAGAATTTGGAGTATATGTATTAATAGAAATGGTTAGACCCCATCTTTCAGTCCTCATGAAGAACTGTGCTTCCACGCTCTCGTATATTTGCTTTGCCTGCTCTTTTCTCTTGAGATGTTAAAGAAAAGTATTCTAGTTTCTCTCTCACTGTTGTTATGACAGGTCTAATGGCTCATAAGGGAATGTAAATCTAGATGTTCTCTCTTACTCTTGTTTTGGCATCTAGTGCAAGTCATAATCTTGTATAAGGAATGTATCTTTTTGTCTCTGGGTGAAGACATTTGCTAAGAATCTGCCGATGGAAGCAGGATGCTGCTGTCTATCAGCAATATATAATATATTCCCGGCTTTCTTTCTCTCTTTAGTCATATAAAGTTTCCATTATTAGTGAATAAAATAATAAGATCCTATATCTCACTTTCTCTCTCTCTCGTATATAAGGGAAAAAAGAGCCAGTCATGAATGTTACATTAAGTAATACCTTAATATTTTAAAACGTGGGGTTTTCGTGTTTTTTCTTTTGCCTCTCTGTTGGGGATCTACTCTAGTTTCTACACTGGGATGGTTATATAGTTTTAATAACATTCTTCTATCTCTAGTTTCTCTTTGTGACACAACATACTGTAATTAAATATAGAACTAAAGAGAAGTTGTAGGTTAATAATAACTGTGTTTGCTGATGGATTTCTTGAGATATTTTGAGGCATATTTTCTTAGCAGAAATAATGTAATAGTCCCCTTTGTGGATTTCTTCATATCTGGTTTTGAAAGGAGCCTCACATGTTCTTTACAGTGCTACTGATAACAAGGTGTTATCAGCACATCTGAGTCAGGCAGAATAAAGCTTTGAGCTATTGCATCTGTAACTAAGATTGAAGACCTAGCTTAAGTCAAAATTCACACTTATTCTGTAATGCTTCTGACCCTAAAGATGTTGTCCTGTGTAAAGTTCAGCAGGATTTCTCCTGGGGTAGCAAAGTTCCTTTAGGTATATTTAAATAAATATTAGCTTTCTGGTGAATGCTTATAAAGAGATTTGGAGGAAAGCTAGTTATTCTGTAACTCCTCAGATAATACCTGGTTTCTCAGGGATCTGAGAAAAAATAGAGGAGGAATTAACTTCTTTGCTCCGTTCACGATCACATTGGAGATTATTCTCATTAAATATTTATCCATCATGGAGGACGAAGAGAGTTGAGTAATCAAACAGTTGGTGTTAATTTAAATGTCAAACCACAATTAGAAAAAACGTCCTTGCAATCAAATTTTATTGTGGTTTCCCAATCTGTGCTCTGAAAATATCCTTCACTCAAGGATTTCCACTCTGAGGGAAGAGAGGAGAGTGCTATATGGATTTGACTCAAATTTCCTGAACTTTTTCCTCTTCTTGAAAATTCCGTAAACTTTATGTGACTCAGTAATCCCTTCACAAGGTTCACTTCAGGCTGTTATTTCTTGCAAATGGATTTTCCTCCAACCTGATCAGCCCCTATCCTGAAAGGATTCTGTGTTTGCCATTGCTGCGCTTGAAGTACCTGTTGACAATTTATCCAGCTTGTCAAGCTTTCTCTGAATAGGAGCGCAGACTTCCGGCATGCAGAACGCTTTCCCCCAGCTTGGTGTCATCTGCAAACTTGCAGAGGATGCCCTCTGCCTCATGATCCAGCTTATTAACAAAGGCATCAGCTGCAAAGGCATCATTAGCCCCATTAACCATCCCTATAAACAAGATGCCATTGGAACCATTTGAACTTGGCAGTCTAAGCAATTTTTCCAGACACCTGGTAGTCCACTCACCCAAAACATATTTTCACCAATTGGTTAGTGTGGAAAAAGTAAAATAAAATATTAAAAAAAGCACAGCTAAGATCAAGGTGACCCTTTTCCACCAAGGCAGCAATCTCCTCACAGAAGACAGTCAGATTGGTCAAGCAAGTTTCGCCCTTGATAAATGTATGTAGGATCTCCTCCTATTCTATGTGCCTGAGTGTAGCTTCCAGAAGGTTTTTTTTGAGCAGTGAGACTAGGCTGACTGACCTGCAGTTCTTTCAATAATCCCCTTCCTTTTTTGTAAAAGTGGGCCAATTTTCTAGTCATCAGAAACTTACCCTAATGACCCAGACCGTTGTAAGACCATAAACAGTGGCTGATGTCCCATACTTTTAATTGGCTTCTGCCTCAGTCTTCTACTGGGAATGCTTCTTGAGTCTCCTAGCACAGGATCAGAGGAGCTATGAGGTTTGACACAGTCATTACCACTAGAAATAGAAGAAAAGAAGACATCTATTACCTCAGCTTTTTCCATGTTCTTTGCCACAAGGTTCCCTACAGTTTGAGTGACGGCCCCACATTTTCCTTTGTTGTCCTTTTGCTGATAGCCTAACTTTCTTTTTATGCGTTGTAGTCCTTGCTAGTATCAACTCTAAGGCAGAATTGGCTTTTGCAGTTCAGCTGAGCATAGTCAGGATTTCTCCGTTATCCACACTGACCTTATGCTGTGCCTGTTAGACTTCCTGGGCCTCACACCGGACTTCTCCTGTGCTTTGAAGTTGTCACTGATGATCAGTTAGCTCTCCTGAGCATCTTTACCCTCCAGGGCAGTCCCATTAGACACCCCACCAAGCATAACCCTAACAAGTCTAAGTTTAAATCTACTTTTCTAAAGGTTTTTAATATATATATATATATTTTTTTTTTTTTTTTTTGGGTTNTGAGTTATAGTTTCAACTGTGTGTATTCTGGTCAGTTTGTCAGGCTACCTGTACAAAATAATGCACCTTCTAGCAAATAAAGCCAATTCTTGATGCTGGCCAGAAGTCTCTTGAAATTTTAGTGTTCCACCGCTGCTCTTTCAGAAGATGTTGGGAGTTTTTTTGTCTCCTCTGAGAACCACCCTTGTGATTGTGAGGCTTCCCCAAGTTTTCTAAAGGAGGCTTCATTTCCTCTGCTTGATCAATCAGTCGTTATCAGACACTCATCACTGCACCCAGCCTGATCTTGATCCATCATCTCTGGGGTTATTAGTCACTTGCTCCAGTGCAAATTTCCATGAATTCAAACTGTCCATGTCCATAGAGTGCAACTTTTTCCTTCTCACTTGTCCTGTGGAGCCTGTATGGACTCCCTGTGGTTGTTTTCAACTCCACATGTGTTTGTGTATAGGCACTTGAGGTGAGCCCCCAAGTTTGCATTGTGTTCACAGAGTATGATCCCTGTATGTTATGCTTGTGCCTGACACGTTTTCACTTTCTCCTGTCTCTTCGCTAAGTCTCAGATCACTTGTCCACCATCTCTAGATGTTTGAAATGCTTTTCACTAGACTAGCAAGCTTCTCTGCACGCCTCTCTTAAAGGCTGAGTTTTGGCCCACTTTATTAAATATATCGTGACACAGAAATATTTTGGCATATATGTTTTACATGTGCATACAAAATATCTATGCATATATTTAGTGTCTATCCACACTTAAGTACTGTATGAAAGTTCATAAAGAGAACAGATGCTTTGTGTGTATTTTTTTCTGCATTTGTGCACAGCAGGAGAAAGAAGAGACTATAAGAAACTTCCTAAAGTACTGAATAATTATCTTTTTGATTTGGTGTATTGCCTTCAGCTTTTTATCTCCTACATGACTTACTGGCAGTCTTATCTTTAAATCTTATTTTTCAAATGGTACAATGTGTTTTTGGTTTTTTGAACATCACTGAAATGAGAAACAGAAAACAGTCATACATATGCCTGGCTAATTTGATGGTGATGATTTATTCTTCTTTATAAAGAAAGTGTTGAAATGTTTTGGAAAGGCTGTTCCTTTATAGGGATTCAAAACATAGGAGTCAAACAGATTCAATGTTCGTATTCTTTTCTTCTGGAATTGTAATCATATATAAAATAAATTTTAAAAATCATCAGCATGTAGTATTCTAAACACATTTGACATGTAGTACTGAATTTTGCTATCAAAAATGACATTTTTGCATACTCCCACGGATTTATTTTCTTTAAAAGCTGTTTTTCTTGGTGGAAAAAGAAAAGAAGATAATTTTCATGCGTTTGAATATCTTACAGAAGATATATCTATTATTTTATATTACTAAAATATCTGTCTTTTCTGGTAAGTGGGGTGCTACAGAGGTTATCTAAGTGGGGTTTTTTGATAATACATTTGTTTGAGAAGTCTCTTGGACATTTCTGGGTTTATACCATTCTTTATGCTATTTTGTTTTCTTAAACTAATAATTATCATTGTAGGTGGGAGAGATGAGGAAATGTTCATGAGAACAGTTCTTCACAAGTTTTCTTCACCTGTCCCATGCCTAATAAAGTAAAATTACTTTCCATGCTGGAGGAAATTTTTTCAGTTGCATTTTTCCTTAGAGGAGGAGAGAATTAAAAAGAACATTATGTTCCAGAATTCAAAGATTTTATGATCCAGTGTTAAATGCAAAAGCAAAGTAGGATAAAAATAGACTACAAATGTGATTCACGATGATAACAATTTTAATATTTTAGTGTTAGGGAGGGAGGGACATGTCCTTTGATTGAAGATCATGTTTCAGAAGTTTTTTTTTTTTTCTGTTGATGTTTACCTGAGATGTTGTTTCTTAAATTCTTCCAAATATTGACTGTGTTAGAGATCATGCAACATGCTTTATAGCATATTAAATGTTAGCACACCCTGTGATTAGACAATGGATCGAAGCCTTAGTGCTTCACTGCCTGAAACTGGAGTTTAAATACCTACATTTTGGATACTTAACTTTGGGCATCTGAGCCTAGAGTTGAAACACAGCCTTCAAGTTTATACTTCTTTTTATTTTGTTTGGGGTATTTTATGCTGTTTGTTTTGGCTTGTTGGGTTTTTTTGGTTTCGATTTTTTTTGGTGTGGTTTAGGTGTTTAGTTGCTGTTGGTTTTTTTCCAAATCATATCCAAGAATTTGTTAAAGAAGCTTGGGAAAATTCTGTTCACAGAGGTTGAAGTGGTGTATGGATGCCTATAATTTTTGTCCATCTTTTTTGTGCCATATGACATCAGATTATGTCCTCAGCAAGACCTGTAAAAAATAGCCCACCTGGTTGTCACTTATGGCAGAATTAAATAAGTTTTCAAATGCAGAAATTGAATAAGGACGTGAAATGTCAGTATAGACTAGCCAGAGTGTCTTGTGAGGATAAACAAAGGTGATAGATAAAATGTAATTCAGCACCATCTTTGTCAATGATTGAAGTAGCACAGATAAGGATATCTTTTTTTATCCTGATTAAAGTCAGCAGACATTTGCCATTAACCTTCATAATGCTTCTGGATTTTACCTACTCTATGTGAGTAAACTGGAAGTTGGCCAAGTATGTGCCAGTGATTCTTCTCATCAGTAGAAATTTAATCTGTTCTGGGTAAAACCTTTGTTACTCTTCCTGTCATGAGGGTGAGATACATAGACATTACTTAAGGCCTTTTTAAAGTTTTCCTCATTTGTGATCATTCACCTGATTTGAGCAGAGAGGGATAAAACATTTGTAGTGACTTTAGTAGCCTCTGAGGACTGAAAATATGAATAGGAAAGAGGTTTCATTTTTTTTTCATGCAATATGAATCAGATTAATTGTTTCTGGTTTAGGATTAATGAGGCTTCATGGATAGGGATTAAGTGGATAAGCAGACACTGATCTTTGTAGGAAAGAAATGGAAAGTATTTTATTCTGAAATGTTTCAACAGTGCTGACTCTTTGAAATCAATTTTCTGAGTTTAATACAGTGCTGTTTCGAGCTGTCATATTTCTAATATATTGCGGCACTGTAAACCCTCACATCCTGGACCTTCCTTTAGAGGATTGGGTATACATGCTTGGGTACGTGAATGTAGCAATCAGGAAATGGCACAAAGTGAAATGGCTGTTACTGCATGTTTTTCAGCTTTGCAATGCATTGCGGATCACAGGAATTTATTACAAGAGTGGGTTGTTGGTTTTGGTTTGGAGTGGGTTTTTTATTCTTTTTGTTTGTTTTTTCTTTGTTTTCTACTTAAATGATCTTCACTGTGCTTTATTTTTCACTATACCCTTCCGTTGTCAGACACAGTGCATCCATTAATAACTACCCTTCATTAAATAATTCCTTAACATATGGTAAAAGAACTTATTGCATTTTGTTTCATACTCTCTGTTTGTCCTCTTCCCAAAACCCAACCTGAACTCTACCAGCTTCTGTTAGATTCAGAATCAGAGGCTTAGATTCTGTTAGATTCAGAAAGATGAAAGCTGCCAAGTGTATTGGCTAGCAATTCGTTTGTACACTTTTCAATTTATAGAACCGTCCCTCAGCCTCAGTTTTTAATTTGGTGCTTTAGATGAAATCCTATTTGGGGAAATCAATGAGAAGTTAACCAAAGCCTAGGCAGCTGCAGTGGTTAGAAGTCGACAGCTTTGATTGCCTGCCAAACTGACATCTAGGTTTAGTTTTTCTATTTCACTTATTCCTCATTCTCCAACCTTTTGCCATATCACATGACATTATCCTATCAAGCTTTGATGCTGGAAGGGGAGAATTTGTGTGCTGAACAGAGCATTGCTTGTTACCTTATACCACAATTTTACAGTGACAGAAATATCAAATGAAAGAAAATATACAGCAGAAATAGATATTTAACACAATTTCTGACAATGTTCCAGCTGCTATGCCTGTTGCTCTGATGCCCTTCACTGCTGATGATTTAAACTAGGTTATTGATTAAATCATATCATTGGTTGAAGGAAAAAGGCCAAAGATGAATTTATATGGCACAAAAGGATACATACAGAAATATATTATTCATACTGTCTGCATACGAAATTAATGTGGGTCAGTTCATGTTTTCCACAAAATTTCTTTACCCTTTTTGTGTTTTGAAGTATTTAAAATGTTTTTGATGAACTAATATGGCAGTTAAACTGAATGATAGCAATGAAATTAACACAGATAAAATAACACTATATAAATTTCCCTCCCAATCTTAGTAATGGGTTTAAACATATAAATAAACGTACAAATGTATGTATGGAATATATATAAACATATAAACCACAAAAACTGCTGAAGAGCACATTGAGTGCAGGTAGCTCAGGGTGCAGTGAGGTAGCTGCAGTGAGAGCTGACGATTGAGCTCTGAGTGAGAGCCTGAGGCAAGAGGCCATGGATTGCCCACCCTTTGCACAACGAAGGACACAGGGACATGTGCAGACAGCCATGTGACCAGACACTCAGTGGCACAGCAGGAACCAAGGACTCCAGCCTTTGTCAAGTTTGGTCAATGAGGGGATAAAAACTCAGGGGTTCCTTTATTCGGAGTCCCTCCTGGGAGGCACCAGCTTCGGCTGTTTCTGTGTTACTCCACCGTGAATAAATGGCTTTATGGAACGAGACGTCTGAGACTCTGCTGTGGGAAACCTGGGGCCAAACCGGTGAGGAAACCTGGTCCGGCTGTGTGAGTGGGGTGTGTGGGGACTTAAAAGAGGCACCTATCGAATCACCGTAGCTGCAAAGGGACTTTGGACTCAGCAGGGTCTGTCTGGGCTGGTGGGCATGTGACGGATGCAGTGCCTCCTGAATGGTCAGACTGGGAAGTTTCCTTAACAGAACCAAATAAAGACAATTCTCAGCTATAATGTTATTGACAAATAGCCACATGTGTGAGCTATTATTATATATATTACTACTCGTGGAATAGGTAGTATGCAGAGATCAGTTTGCAAAGTGAGTGGCATCTTGAGAAGTCACCAACAGACTTGATAAAAGAACAGATATTTTCTGTGAGCCTTGTAGTGCCCATACCCATTTTACCATGTAAATCCAGCCTCCAGATGTCCATGGTACTGAAAACCAGGCACTGTAAACAGTGTGTAACAGAACAGCTTTTGATAGTATTACAGTGACAGAAAGAAAAGGCTAGAGGGAAAAAAAATTAGAGACCATGATGCAGAGAGGTGAGAGTGATGGGTGCCTGCTTAGGTCCTTCACTACTTGTATGAGGTCCACTGGAAATGCACTGCACAACACTCATTGCAGCCATGGGTTAGGAAGTGGGAAAAGCAACCAGCTTTCGATAATGCTGTTCCATTGCAGGTACAGCTAACATTGAAAGCTCTTTCGGGGAACCTCTTATGTTGTGCTTTTATTTTATTCCAGCTGGCTGAATCTGTCCTGCTGAAAGTAGGTCTGAAGAAAGAGTAGGTGTTTGATCTTACTCTGATTAAAGTCAATACAAAATTGGTTTTGACTTTAGCGGTACAAGTAATGTCCATAGAGAGAAACCATTTAAGCCCTTCCAGCATATTTAAAATGTTTCCAATGTAAAATGGGAACTCAGAAACTGAAAGCTTACAGTTTTTAACCTAAATTTCTTTTTTTGCTGGACATTTATTAAGAAAACGGAGATTGTTTTGACATGCTATTATTCACTGCAAGGTTGGAGTTTAATAAAAAGTCAGGAGGAGTAAATTAGATCATCTTGCTGTATCTCTTACTGTACTTTAAATACTACCTCAATTTTAATTCCAGAACATAAGGCCAGAGGATGATTTTCAAATGGTGACCTACAAACTGCTAGTGACCTACTGCTTCGAAAATTGTGCCAAGGCTAACTAAGGAAACCCCAAGAGATTAAGTTAATTATATTAATATTAAAATTATTCATCGTTGTCTATGATTACAGCTGGCCATGTCTTTTCCATATTGTTGCTAAAGAAGTTAACTAAAATCAAGTACAGTATCAGCAAGAAGTGTTTCTTTGAGTTTTGGAGTTGGGTTTGGTTTTTTTTTCCCATTAACATAACAAATCTCAAATAGACTCGTGAGATTTCTTTCCTAAATTTCCTTTGGGATGACTTTTTCAGCTAGGTGCAGTAATTTCTTTTTTTTTTTTATATCACCCTGTTATCTTATTCAATTTTTTATTTTTTTATGACAGTAGAATTCATCTAAGCAGAAAACTATTTAGATTTATCAAAGTAATAAGTATTTTGCATGAGAATTTGTCTTTTGTCTAAAGTTAGAAGTACACCTAAAAATAGATACCATAGGAGAGCAAATTCCCAGACATAGATTGATGTTCAAACAGGTTATCATCTAAGCTGTAGAAGTCAATTCAAGGGCAAAAAATTCCAGATTAGTTTATAGCTTCAATGTTGGAGAGTCTGTAAGTACCTAGGCTTTTTCAGTTAAAGTTTATATTTCTAATAATTTGTCAATGTGGATGCACAGGGGCACCACCCGAATTGGCTGAACTACATGTTTTGCTGTCAAACCTGTGATATCCAAATAGATTTAGACACAAAGGGCTCATCCCTGTGAATGATCTCTGTGAGAAGATATATCAACCAGTGGGTGGATTTTAGGAATGTGTATCATGTGCTGGCTGTGCTGAGTACAGTGTGAAGCAGCAGCCAACGCCTTTGTTGCATGGAGGTGGACAGATGAAGAGCTGACCTGCAAGGGAGGGCTCTGACACAGCTTGTGCAGCACTGTACTGGGACAGAGCAGGGGCCTGTGCAGGGAGGAGCATGATCATTGTGTGCATCCTTTTACTTTGCATGTGAAGAATTAATATTTTGAGCATACTGTATTTATTCAATGAAATTGTACTGAAAATTAATCTGACATTACAGACGCTTAGTGGCTTTCCTTGAAGCTAGTGTAGTTTCTATCTGGCAGGGAGCACAAATTTGGGATGTAGGAAAAGGGAGAGAGTTCAAATATGAGGAATCATGGCTAAGTGGAATATTTTAGGTCAATCTGGTGCTCAATGTGTGTGAACCCTAATTTTTTCTGTGTTCAGTTCCAATAATGTTGCTTGCCCAAATATGATAACACAAAAGCAGATTTGAAAGACAGGTATAGAATCCAGGGCAAAAATTCTAACATGTATTTAAAAAAGGAAAAGGCAAAGCTCAGCAAAAGCAAAAAATAAGTTTTGTTCAGAAATTAAAGGAGAAGCTAATTAAGTTCTAAGTGGTAGTTTCACAGAGATGTTTAGCTCTGGATTGATAATATGATCAAGTCTAGGAGAGAAAGACGCATCTACTGGGTGTGTCCTATTGACCAGCCATAGTTATTTTCCTTTGTGCTAGGGGTCCAGTCTGCCTGTCCCGCCACACAGTTGCAAATTCCCTTCCAAGAAGCTCAATATATTGCAGAATTTAGCTTGTGCAACTTATTCATAAAGTCTGTGTTGAAAGTGGGTACATAAACACCCAATGTCCTTTATGGGTCTTTACAATGATCTAAAGCATATTTCGAAACAAAATTCTCATTTGTCAGATTACAGATTTCTTTGTAATGCTACTTAAATATGTGGAAACATGCCACTAAAAAGCTTTTGAACAAAACAAAACAAAAATATGAGAATCACATATATTTTTGTTTATTATTTTTAAAGAGCGTGAGATCTCTGCAGCAAACATATTCCACTCCAAGCATTTAGTTCTTATGTAATAAGTACAGTGATTTTAAAATAAATTTGACAAGTTGAAATAAATAATTGTTACAAAGATTGTTTTATGCTTCTGTTGTAACGACTGCATTGAGACTTAGAACTGATTGAAAATTACAAAATGCGTGATCCTGCCTCAGATTTTTCCTACTACTGCAACATTCAGGAGGCCTAAAATCACTATCTGCAGATTATGTGCAACTTTCATGCAGTCAATTGCAATTTTTTCACATCTTGTGTAATGAGACTTAGGGTGCACAGCTGCAATTCTGGAAATATTTTTTAATGTGTGATACTTCATGATTCTTTTCCTTGGAACCAGTTTCTTCCTTATTCTGTTTATACAGGTTATGCTGCATAATCCACAAAGATTCTGTTGTCTTTGCTTCTGTGAGGAAAATATAAATTAGTTTATTGTGAAACCAAAATGCAGCTCGGCACCCTACACGAGATGAATTCTGCATTGCAAACATTAGTGATGTTAGGTTTACAAATGCTGGCAAGGTGTGTTGAAAGATGGACTGCTGCCTGGGCTCTCTGAAACAAGATATTGAACCCCAGAATGCTAGCATGAAATCCATGGAAGCCTTACCATGATTTTGTAAAATGTCAAATTATGCCTGAAGAAAGATGGACAGCTGTAACTCGTAAGAACAATAGGAAAAGATGAATTGCAAGGTCAAATCTCATTCTGGAGTAGAGCACTAAGATTGATTTTTATTTCATTTTTATCTCCACCTGAAGATTAAAAAATAATGAAATTAGGTTTTCAAGCTTATGCATGAGTGTCCATAGAGTGGAAAGGTTTTCTCAGAAGAAGTCTCTCTCTTTTTTCTGATGATTTCTAAGTATAGATTTTTTTTTTTTTTTTGGTGTCTATATAAATGGAGGTGACTTAGGAGAGTAGAACTTCTGGGTGAAAATCTAATTTTGAACAAAGGGAATTAATGACCAATTTTCATGCAAGTTTTCATGAGCAAGATTTAAACTCGTACATCAATTGTACAAAACGAATTTACAACAGATCTATCAACCTACCCTCTCTTGAAGAACAAAATCTGTAAAAATTATATGAGCTACATAGGTGGTGTCACAGAAGAAAAAACACATTGCATTTAACTCTTCAATGTAGGAGTAGGTAATAAATTAAACAGTCAGCATCAGATACTTCTGGAAGTTTAGATTAAATGAGCTGATCTCCGTTTAGGTCCCATAAAATATAATACTCCTACTGCCCTTTTGTTTGGTTTTGGCCACCTCTGCCACATCAAATGGAAGGATTCAGGGACTCAATTCTTCCTTTATCCTTAGATTCCATTTCAGGTGTGCTGAATCTGTTTGATTCATTTGTCTGAGGCTTAGCATATTGATAAGGAGTAAGGTTCAAGGACAGCTTTTCAATTTACTTGATCTCTTATCTGTTCTTGGACCAAAAGCAATTAAAGGAATTGTTTTGAAATTGGAGGATGTCTGTGCATGGAAGAAGATTGCTTGTGGTTTCAGTTGTTGTACTCTTTTGTGGGGCTAATTTCTCACCCACTGCATTTCGTAAACTAAGATAGGCTTCCTCTTTGCTGCCTTTGTCTACCTTTTGTACATAAACCCCAGCTGACAACTAAGCCCCACCCAGTCGCTCACTCACTTTCCCAGTGGTGGGATAGGGAAGGGAATCAGAAGACTAAAAGTGAGAAAACTCATAAGTTGAGATAAAGACAGTTTAATAGATAAAGCAAAAGCTGCACATGCAAGCAAAGCAATATAAGGGATTCATTCACCACTTCCTATGGGCAGGGAGATGTTCAGCCATCTCCAGGAAAGCAGAGTTCTATGACATGTGATGGTCATTTGTGAAGACAGTGGTCATATAGATCCACTGAATCCATACCTCTTCAATTTAGAGAGAAAGATGTTGTGGGAAATGGTGTCCAAGACCTTACACAAATCCAGACAGATGACATCCATAGATTTTCCCTTGTCCACTAATGCAATCACTCCATCACAGGAGGCCACTACATTTGTTAAGCAGGACATGTCCTTGGTGAAGCCATGCTGGCTGTTCTGAATCACTTCCCTGTTCTCCATGTGCCTTAGCAGAGCTTCTAGAAGGATCTGTTCCATGCCTTCACAGGCACAAAGGTCAAGCTGACAGGCTGGTTGTTCTCAGGGTTCTCCTTTCTAAGGTTTGTAAACGTCATTGTAATTTTTCCCTTTTTCTTGGTACTTGGGACTTAATCTGATTGCCATGACATTTCTAATATTGTGGAGAATGGCTTGGCAACTGCATCAGTCAATTCCCTTAGGACGCTGGGATGCATCTCATCACGTCCCACATGACTGTTGTGTGTTCAAGTTCCTCAGGAAGCTGATCTTCTCTTACAGTGTCTTTGCTTTCCCAGTCCCCATCCTGCTTTCCATCCACTTGAGTCAGTGGGAAGAAAGGTTGCCAGGAAGACTGAGGCAAAATAGTTGTCAAGTAGCTCAGCCTTCTCTTTGTCCATAGTTTCCAGTATGCCAGTCGTTTCCACTGGTGGCATAAATGCTTCCTTTGACCTTTCTTTTCTTGTCGACGTACCTTGTTACTTTTTGCATCCCTTGCCAAGTTCAGCTCCAGTTTTGCTTTCCATCACCTTCTCTACACAACTGGGCAACATCTATATACTTTTCCCAGGATACCTGTCCCTGCTTCCACTGCCTGTGGAAGTGTATGTGCCACTTAATGGCAATTTGTTGAATGTCTCTTGTTCTTTCACACTGGTAAATGTCATAGTGTGTGTTCTTTTTTGTTGTTTGGCTAAATGTAGTTTACATTCACATGTCTGTAAGACAAATTCATGTCTTACACTGTGTCTAAATATTTTTTTCTGACTGTGATTTTTGGAGTAATGTTTGGACTAAGTTTCAAAGTAGCTATACTTTTGATTGTCCTGCTGTCACTTCTTATATGATAGAACAAACTTTCTGAAGTTACTTCTGTAGAGTCTTTATATATCCTGGCTTTTCTGACTGTGAATCAAGGCCCCATTAACAAGATTTCTTCTGATCGCTCTTGCTACATTTGGGAAAAATAAGGAGGTACCTCCTAAAGAAGGTAGGATCTAAACCATAAAGGTCCTTAAAGATTAAAACAACTTCAATTACTCTTCCCACTGTCCCAGATTTAAGTATAGTTTAATCCTTGTAACCACCTCCACTTTACAAGTGAGTCACACATTTTCTGTCACATGAAAGCTGTGAATATTCTTAAGTGTAGCCTGAGATTGAAGCCAACATATAAATCTCATATAGATGGACAACAATATGACTAATTTTTTCCTCGAATTAGTGCATAACATTTTTGCATGATTTCAGGGGAAAGGAGTTTTATTTGGTAAAAATAAATTATTTGGTTTGGTATTCTTTCAGTTTAGAAGTATTTTTCTTAACATACTGAGCATGCCTGTAATGTTATTGGAAAGACTATATGCCATGGTCAGTTGTCCACCTCTGACACTGCATGGTTCAAGTCAATAGCACTTAATCCTACAGCATTTTGTGTCAGATTTCCTTGAAGAGAGATTGTTGAAACTGTCTAGGATAGACTCAAATGTTAATATAGCAAGGTGGATGATCAGGAATCTCTCACTGGAGGCTGCATTTAGTTAGCAAAAGAGTTTATTTCATGATACACAAATATGTTATTATATGACCTGATAAATGGTTATAAACTCATGAATATAGCTCTATTGCACTACAGTTTAGCATTAATAAATAATTTCAAAATTAAACATAGGTCAAGCATTTGATAATTTGTATTTGGCAAGTTGTTTGTTTGTTTGCTTGTTTGTTTTTAATATCTTGTTATTTCAGGTAGGAATGTAGTACTCAGCCAAGGTACATTTATTTTCATTTTCAAGTTCAGCCTTCCAAAGGTACTTCTTGACAATGCAGAGAAAGTAACTTTTGCAGAAGCTAGAAGTGGGATGACTCCCATGCAGCAATGCGTTCAGCACCTTATAGGAAAACCTCGCACAGGCATACTAATTACCAACCAGATCATGTAAATACATTTGTCTGGTTCCCTCACTATAGCTGTAAACTGTAGTTCCCTCTCTAAGCAGTTATGTTGGCAGATGGCATGCTGGTCCTTTTCCAGTAGACTTTGCCAGCTCACAGGGCTACCACCCACTCCCTTCCTCTTTCCCCAACCTTGCACCTCCTGTATCTTTTTAATACCCTTGCATCTCCCCAGAGCTCTTGGAAGATGGTGTATTTAGAGAAAGGACAGTTTCATGTTCCAGGAGATTTTAAAACATGCCAGCTAAGGCTTAGCTGGCATGCTAAAGTTTGCAGGAGCATCTGTCTATAAAATATTCTGACTCTACTTCTTACTGATCTCTGTTGGAGGCTTTGAGGGAAAGCTTGCAGTTCTTGTTCTACAAACTGAAGAAAAGAGAAAAGCCCTTAAAAAAAAAATCTGTAAAATAGTTGAAACTTAATAGAAAATATATTTTGCTGGTACCAAAAAAAGACAACTTCAAGGCTACTTCTCTGTCTTCTCTTTCCTGCTCACCATGATTTATTCTAAGAACTTGTGCCCTCAACAGAAAATTTGAAATAGATTTTTTTTTCAGGATGGAGGCTCTGGAAATAAAGACTGTTTAATATCTGAAGCTAGAGTAACACTTTTAGTGTCCAACAGTGAATTAAATCTGAAAGTTAAAATAATGAACATGACCAAAAACCCCCCAAACCCACAACAAGTTTCAGCTAGGTGTGTTTGTGAGAGATCTTCTTATTAATTAGTACTCATATGATATTATAGAAAAATCTATAATTTTAAGCAAGATCAGATTCCCAATAGAAGACAGTTGGCTATGCCTCAAAGGCTGTACAAATTACAATGAAAACACGGGCAAATAATGGGTATCAAGAAATTTTGTTAGTTTAAAACATAAAATAAATTTATATATAGTCTTTATTTTTAAGCCTATTTACCAGCTATTAAAAAAACCTTTGTGGCATCACTATCAAATGTAATGGCATAGCTTTTATTAGGCAGAAAATAGTTTTATTGCTTTTACATTTTAACTTATGGCGCACCTAAACTTCATCCACTATTTGCATGAAAAATATATCATTACATGAAGGTAATTAGGTATGTGTCATTGCTGTTCCTTTTTAAAGATGATGACATTTCAGCACTGAATTATGACTGGATTTGAATAAGGATTTACTACAGACCTTCTCTACACTACTTTCTTATCCTAGAGCACAATGTACCTAAGTAATTGCAGTTTTCTTCATGCCACTTGCAAGGAGCACTGTTTAGGGTGAAGAACAGGACTCAGAATTTTGAGGAAAGCTGGTACTTTAAAGCTAGCACAAATTAAAGCTATAGTCATGACTGAAAGTTGGCAGAGATAGACGACAGCGTAGTTTGCTACAGCAGGTCTATCCCTGCACGACTGGCTTCATTATCAGCTAGCAAGCAAAGAAATGAAAGCAAAGAAGTAGTAATCAGAGCAACAGCCTTATCTTTCTTTACTTGGATTTTTCCAGTGAATAAAACCAAGAAATAATATGAAAAATGTGAAGATCACTGCTTTGATGAATTCCTGTATTCAAATGCAGGTTGCCTGGCCAGGTGGAGTTTTTTGTAGGGGTAATTTTCTGACTTACACTTTTGCACTTCAGTGAAAACCAGGATCTTCTAAGGTTGTTATATTTCTTGTGCCTATGGAAGCAGAGATCAAAGAAATGTTCTTCATCACCTCTATGCTCCGTTTCAAAAGTTGATGATCTGTAGGATATCTTTTGCTTTGGCTGGGCTCCATAGCAATTCCTTACAAGAGTATTTGCTTCATGTGACATAGCAATTCCTATAAGCAATGTTTAAATCCCAGAGCCAGTCTTTGAAAGAAGATACTCAAAAACGCAGAGATCTTTTCCTTTTTTTTTTTTTCCCCCCCTGGTTGGTTTGGGGTTTGTTTTGTTGGGTTTTTTTGGGTTTTTTTTGTAGTTACAAGAGGTTTTTTTGTATTCTTTTGTTTTACCACATGCAGCTGAATAAATTACAGACAGAAGACTGTGATGAGTCAGTAATGTATCTAGGGACTTAGTGTTTCCATTTTCATATGCTGAACCCAAAAGACGCTTGCTTGGTTCTGCTTATGTCAAATTGTTATGATATCTCTCTCAGTCACTTTCTGACAATTTCCACTGTTGTCATAAAATTGTTAGCAATGTGGAGGGTTGATAGAGTAATATTTTCAAGAATAATTAGTGACTTTGATTTTTTTACTTGTTGATTTTTTTTGCTTTTAAGCCTGTTTCTTTTTTGAGTGGCTGTGGTGTAGTACTGTATTTTCACAAACATGCAGGCAGCAAAGGTAACACTTCAAGGGAAAAGTCCTGTAAGCTGTGACCAGTTACCTGCACACTGCACCCTCTCATCTTGTGGTCACTGCTAGATCTTTGGGTTTCTAACCACTTAGTATTTGTAGCTGCCTTCTTGAACAGCTTTATCTTGTCATAGAATCATAGCATCATTTAGGCTAGAATTGACTTTTAAGATCATGAAGTCCAACTGTTAACCCAGGACTGCAAGTCCATCACTAAGCCAAGTCCCTGAGTGCCATATCGACTTGTGTTTTAAATCCCTGCAGGGATGGTGATTTAACCAGTTATCTGGGCAGACTGTTCTAATATTTGACAACCTGTTTGGTGAAGAAAAGTTTCTTAATATCAAATCTAAACCTCTCCTGGGGCAACTTGAAGCCATTTTCTCTTGTTCTCTCACTTGCTACCTGGGAAAAATAACCAACACATCCCATGCTGAAACCTCTTTTCAGGTAGTTGTAGCATGATAAGGCCTCCCCTGAGTGAGGGAGGTGAAATTCAGGTCTTCATCCTGAGTCCAAATTGTGTCTTTTTTAGGCTAGATGTTGAATTTGGGACAGATTTTCTGCATATCACTGCAGTTCTAATAGAGCTGTGGTACCCCAGGAAGAGATTTTCAGGTATTACTGAAAAAGAGGTTAATGCATGAATTTGTTTTTAGCTCTGTCTCTAACAACTGCAGAAAAGCATAGTGAGTGCAGTAATACACACTTACAAGACACAGTTTCGCCAGATCTGTCACAGGATGTTAAGCAAGTTTATTGTTTGACGTATCTTTATTAAAATGCAAATTCTGGCATTTTCCCAAGCTGGCAAATCCTTTCCACTCAACAGCGTGAAGCAATAAAACCCACAAAACTGTATTCTGAGAGAAAGTAATATTGCCAGGGCAATTTTCTAAAAACAGTAAAAAATTCAAACTTGGGTAAAGAAAAACCATCAGAGGATTCTAAAAGGAAAGAAACAGAATCATAATCTGGCTTTCAGTGTTGTCATATAATCTGGCTTTCAGTGTTGTCATTCTCCTCCCTTTCTTACCCATTAACCCGTATTTTCTCAGGACTTTCATTGTTCAGTACTGACCTTCATATTTTGCAGTCATACCTCATAAAAAAATGACTCAAATAGTGTCCTAAACAGCTTACCAGTATAAACATTCTAGCTCATCTGTATTCGAATATAATTTACATAAATTGAAAGAAATTTTACAGTTACATTGTGAACTAAATGAAGACAAAAGAGGAATCATTCAGTAAAAAGGAAAAGTGCTTAGCTAATGGTGTGGGCATGCTATACGTAAGGGTGTAAACGGCAATGTAGTGAATTGCATTCCCTTTGATCAATTAGTATCTCTGTTATCAAAACCTTTTGTTGTTGTTGTTGCTTAATCCAATTGACAGAATTGGCTTAATAGCATCTAACAAGTAGTTTAATATTAAAAAAAAAATATATCATAGTGTGAAAAGTTTTACAAGTCAGATAATATCTAGTAAGTCTAGAAGAATTTAGATTGTATTTAGCATAAGTAGGGGCAAAGGAATAGTTACTAGTCAGAAAGCCCTTATTTTTATAAAGAGACAAAAAGATCTAGAGAGAAGTACTTAATGCTTCTTAAGCTTTGCAGGGATACAGTTGTGCAGATGAAAAGGAAATTAGTCCTCAATCATGGGATCGTATATAAGATATAAAGTAGCGCTAATTAATTGTAGGTAACACTGAACTAAACTAGCTGGTATGCACTCCTGCGAATTATAGAGAGAAGTCAAAATATTAGTATAATGCTAGAATCAACCAAAGCTAATAAAATATTAATGACAGAAGAAAAACATTAGAGATCTTTTGTAGGATGCATTCATTACAGGACATGCTGGATTATTTAAAAAAAAAAAGATTATAGAGCTGACCTGGCTTTGTTTCTGATTTATTTTTGAACCAGACAGTTGGGGCATTTACAGTGGCCAACATGGGAAGTGTCAGACTCTTAGCAAACTATTCCGAAAACAGAGAGTGAATGGAAGGACTACTTTTTCTTGTTAAGACCAAAGGGATGAAATGAGTAGTCTTGGCTGTATCTGCCTTGGCAAAGAGCCAAAGAGGATTCAGAAAGTGTTTGGGTGATACATGGTAAAAAAGAAGCAATGTTTTAGCTAAAAATGTAATATGTGAAAAGGATTACCCTGTATCTCCAGTGACTGCTTTTATATTTTCACAGCCAGAGAACACAGCCAGAGAAAGAGCTTGATTCAGTGGTTTAGATCTTTATTTTAGCCATAATGAATGGAACTTTGACTTAAGTAGAAGGGCTAAATTTTTGGAAGCAAGAGCTTAATATTGGAGGTGAAATAAGTCACTGCAATTTTAATAATTTGAAACTGTCAGGTGAAAAGAACTCTTGCAGGCTTCACCTAATAAGGAAGAATACCCTAATCATATGCCCACAGAATCCAAAATATTTAACAAGCATTGAAAGTTTCAAGTTATTATATTCTTTAAAATTGGGTTTGTGGAGACTATATTTCGTGCTCCTTCCCACCTTCAAGAAAACATAACATGTGCCCTGGAATAAATACGCAGTTAAAACCTTAGAAAAATGGATTAATTCACCGTTAAAGTGGTTTGATAAAGCTGTCTGATGGTTTTGTAATGAAAGTTAATCTCCCCTTTCAGGGCAGTAGTCATCAATATGGTCTACAAATATATATGTTTAAATTATAAAATAACCTTTGATAAGGTGAGCACAATGTTTGAAAACCTCTCAAATGCAAATGGTATATAGAAATCCTAAAACATTTGTATTGTTAGACAAAGCCAGGTGGCATTTCTGGCACGTTAATCTTCCTTGCCATGGAAAATTACACTTGGCATGCATAATGGCTCATTTCTAGAAACAGAACAAAAAAATATCTGAAAAGCCACTTGTGTAAAATGTAAGGTCTAAGTAATCACCACATGATATGTCTGCAAAAGGCAGTCATTATACAGGTCTACAAAGTTTTTTTTTTTGTTAGAAAGAAATCAGCTATTGCCTAAAGAATGAGTGTAAGAACCAAAAGAAAAAAAATCAAGACATTTAATCTTTAATCAGCATTACTGACGTCAGATCCTAAGAAAGTTTCAGGGTCTTCAAAGTAGAAATACAAACCCTCAAACTAAAATTTCAGGTCAATTCATCCTCTTTTATTTTTATCAAGACTCCATGCTTCTCATTCCAACCTGAATGTTTGTAAAATGCATGCATCTCTTGAAATTTGAAAGAACAACCGAATTAACCAAGACTGATGTGCCCTCATTTCTATTAGTTCCTCGTAATCCATCAAAAATATTTCTTTGAAGGTTGGTTTAGCTTAGATAGTATTCTAAAAAGTTACAATTAATAATGACCGCATGCTTGAACTCTCAAAGTTTAGAAAAGATGCATATATATGTTTGAATATATATGCCCAAAGGCATGGTCTTATTTATTTTAAATTCCACTTTTGGAGATGTTATTATACTTTTGGTAAATCTGTTATAATGTTAATATTCTGTCGTAGTTTTTATTTTTTTTTCTTAATATTACAAAGTAATGATCCTTATATTTATTTTTTTAATGACATGAACAAAAATAATTTCTGTTTTGAGTGTTGTAGGTCTTAAGTCTTTTATGAAGTCCATGTTATATATTCCGTCCCTTACTCATTTCCATTTTTTCTCTTTACCACCACCTTAGAGTTCAGCAAAAGTTAAGAACTTGCTCCTTAACATTGAAATTTTAGGGACATGAAAAAAAAACAATAAGATGTGCATTCCTGAAGAACTTTGTCTGTTTCCTAGAATGTAGCTCTTAGTTAGCTTGTCACAAGTACTAATCATGTTACTTCTTAAGAGAAGAATGTATATGTAGGAATTTTTTTTTGTCTGTGTGTCTTTTTCAAATATACAGTACAGAATGAAAGTAGTGGGAGGTTCCACCCTCATTTTTTATTGTTGTTCATGTTTGCAAATCAGTCTTTTTTGTTTCTTTCTTCTCTGCAGTCACACAAATAGCTACTGCCTCTTTTCTCTTTTTTTCTTATAATTTTTCTTTCTTAGTTACGTTTTTATTCTGTTTTAATTCATTATTATTTTTAATTTCCATTTCCTTTTTCTTTTTTGTTCGTTCACGGCAGATACTAGTACTTCTGTCGTTATTGTATCTTCCACAAGAACAGAAAAAGTTTTAGTGTTTTCCATTCAACTTACTGCTTTGCATTTATAAGGTTATTTGCAGGTATTTTTAATGCCTCCCTTTCTGTTACCTAGCAGAAAGTTTGTGGATTGTTATCATAGAGTACATATTAGTCTGAAGAAACTCAGGAAAGTCAGTAGGAAGTATGGAACATTTTAGCTGTACAGGAAGGCGATGAGCATTATTATGAAGGTTAAACAAGAATAAAGCCTTAAAAAGAAACTCTCTCTTAATCAGTATTTTTGCAGATGATAAAAAGAAAGCCAAAGCGATGAAATTGACAAATGTAGCATATAATGGTCCTTCTTGGAGCAGTACTACAGGGGCCTCATTAGTAGACATTTTAGTACAATCATTTTTACCCCTGTGGCTGTCACTTCAGACTACTCAGAAAAGGTGGCTGTAGGAGCTAATCACAGCGATGCCTTTCTCAATTGTATTTTCCTTGTAAAAATGAGGCACAGGAGAGTTAGCAAGTTCTAATTGAAATCAGAATTATCATTGCCATGGATGGCATGCTGTGTCTGTAGGGTATGTTTGTGCCAGTGGAAAATTACCTTTTCCCCCTAATAAGTTTGGAAGACTTAAATGTAAAGTTGTGCTGAAGTCAGTATTAGCATACATTTTTTTCCTGCTATTTTTAATACCATTCCGTCTGACTGAACANGTGCTGAAGTCAGTATTAGCATACATTTTTTTTCTGCTATTTTCAATACCATTCCGTCTGACTGAAGTACAGCTGTTAATTCATGTTTAATATTACTAACTGTGGTTGATAAGGGGAGGGGCAGACTTCAAGAAGATGTGCTATTTACATTACAGTTTAAAGTTTAAATGGGCTCTCTCTTGCATGAATTTCTTTTTCCTTCAATATTCCTCTATTTCTCTTACAAAAATATCTATAAGTACCATTTTCTGCATGCAGTTTAATTGCCACCTTAAGAGACACTACAAGACCTCCAATGCTGAAAAAAAAAATTTTAAGACCAGAGCAAAGTTTTAAAATGGCATTTTAAACTGGGGGAAAATCTCAATTTTATTCAGCTTTAGAGGAGTATCCTCTTGTATTGATCCATCATGCAGATACCATAAAATAAACAAATGAAGATAAAAAAGAAATTCCTGAAGTTTCATTCCTTCCACCATTGAGATTTTGTGGTAGTAATGGAGTAATAATAACTTGCTGTAGCAAGTATTAAAAATATCTCCTCTTTTTCTCTTGGAAAACAGGAATGTATTAGAAAGCAAAACAGGGAAAGAAAAATACTACTTAGAAAGTTTTGAGCTCCATAAGGGATGTCTTTTAATCTCTGTTCATGTCCTAGAGCTTTCTAGATTTGAAAGACTTTATAGTTTTGAAGAACTGACTTATTCCTAAAAGGAAGGTAAAAGGAAGGTAAAAGGAAGAATCGTATCTTAGTCTGTGAGTAATTGGGGAAGCCTAATTAAACTTTAAAGTGTTTCTTCCTGAAAGAGCATGGTACCGCAATGAAGACATGAGTCTCTGTGAAAACCTAGGTTAGACACATTAAACTATGCTTTGATTTTAGTACAGCCTTTTGATTAGTTGAAAAAATGGAGGCCAGACCTCAAATATCTTTTCACCCAACACTTGAGTGTGTGTGCTTAAACCACTTTTACCTGTGTTCTAGTGTCTTAAAATGAGATCTACAAGTTTAAAAGCTTTTACACCGTGTTGTTATCCCTTGAATAAATTGTTAATTATTGCCATCACTAAACATCTGAAAGTGAGGAGAAACCACATAATAGTTAAGACTTAGAAGCCTGAAAAACTTTCAGTAAGTTAATGAACTGGGATTTTCTGATATAAGGATATAGAAACCACTATGGCACAGCAGTAACATGACACTGTTATCAAGAAAAGGCATGCTTAAAAAATGAGAAAAAATTAAGAATAGAAATTCTGTCAGTATGCCATCAGCAAAATGGATATTCATTGCATAGGATTCTTGATAAAGCTGACAGTTGAAGAGAAAGGGTGAAGTTGTTCCTTGCTGAGCTAAGTGTAGACCTTTAGACAACACCTGCAGTGTGGCTGCTTTATCCGTGATCTCCCCATCTTTGGTCAAGGAAATAAAATAGTGTTATGGAGTAAAAATTGGGATAGCACAGAGGGGGTTTTGAGTACTCCTAGTTACACAGAATGTTATTGAGGCAACAATAAGCAGGGAGTCTGAAAACAGGTAGCTATAATGGAAACTATTTTTCAGCTTTAACTGAAGCAGATGCTATCACATGCATTTCGTGATACTGACTTCTGAGGAGGTGAGCATAAGAAGTGATTAACCCAAGAGGTTATACTGACTGAGGTGAAATTAAGGTGAACAGAAGTACAATAAATCCTTATGTTTCTTGAATATCTAAGTCCAAGTGCAAATATTCTGTAGGGTTTTATTTGTGACCAGCAGAATCTTTTTTTTT
>VZTE01005062.1:964098-988010 GCA_013397775.1 Eulacestoma nigropectus | reverse complement strand
TTTTTTTTTTTTTTTTTTTTTTTTTTTGGCATGGAAGCGGTATTGTGGTCATAATTCTCTAAAGTTTTAAGTGCTGCGCAGCTGAGAGAAGTAATTCTAAAGCTGAAGTCTGTAGGGGTAAACACAGTTTCCAGAATAATTGTTGTGACTGAGTCTTATTTGTCTGCAAAGGGAATACTTTTGTAGCTATTAAAACCTTTGATGATTTTAATCATTTTAAGCAAGATTTAAGTCAGAGATAGAAACAGGAAAAGATACTGAAAACAAGAGATAAGTTAGTATTTCAGGAGTTAGAAATGAGAGAGAGAAAGAATTCTCAATCTCTTTTCACATCAATATGAGAAAAGTATCAGAAAATGATCCAAAAGAGGTAGGAAGGAGCTGGAGTGAAGAAATCAACACAGAAGACTGTTAAAACTGTTTTGCCTTCATTGACATTATGAGTCATAATGTCAGTGCTGAACTGACTTTCTAGTCTGTTGTCTGTGTCTGAAAAACTAAATAACCTTCAGACTAATTTGGTTCATTTATCTGACTAATCAATTGTCTGGTTCCTTCACTCAGCACAAGGAAAGTAGCTTTTCTATCTTCTTTTTTCTTTTTTTTATCCTCTATTCTTTATCCTTTCATCCTTTGTTCTTCTGTGAAGATGGACATGGTATTTGAGAGTGGTATTTGAAGCATTTCTGCTATGGATAATAAAATTACCTTTCCCACTGCTTCCTTCCTCCAAATCCTCATGTCCATGTGCTATTCTGAAAGCATGAATAATTAAGAAGGTAAATACTAAAGTAATGGTAAGAATTGACTACAAAATTATTTTAGAGGAAGAAGCTACACCATTTATAGATGTAAATTTTCAAAACCGTAATATTTTTCTCTTGAATTTTCTCTTACTTTTGTATTAAATTGTACTTTACACAGTAGCAGAAAATGCTGAAATGTCTTCACTATTATATTTCTGTATTGACTTTTTTTAAAGAAAATTTCATGTTGTCGTAGAAGGTTTTATTTAGATCTAGTGGTGTCAGGTTAAAGATGTGGGGCACAAATATGGTGAGCATTGCATTGAAAGAGCCACAGATTCTTGCCACATTCTTTTCCCCAGTAACATTCAGTGTCTCTTTGTGTGCTTGATTTTTGCATGCTTAAACACTTCTGTAAGTACCATAAGTAGGACAGACCTCAATGTGGGCTAACATACAAGATTTTAATGGCTTTTTTCCCCCCCTCTCATAATAGTTTCTCATTGAAAGAATGTGCATTGAACAGTTTGGAATATCCTTTATCCAGAAGAGTAGATATTTCCTTCCTTTCTCTCTCTTTTTTTTTTTTTTTTGTTTGTATGTTCATTTGTTTTTTTAAGGCAAGTAATGTTAAGAAATTGTGGTTGTATCATACACCCATTAATATCAGGAACGGCTCTGTAGTTCATAGTAATTTCCAATTTCTTTCAGAGACTAAGTAAGTTTCAAGAGACATTCCCCAAGCTTTGTATAAACAACCGTCTATTATAAACTATAGTTCGTAATGTGTATTTTTAATGATGCTCTCAGAGGGCTGTCTCTCTTTTAAAAAGAAAAAAAAAAAAAGAAAATTTTTAATTGTCAGGATCACATTCAAAGTGAAGGAAAGGAGGGCAGCAAAGGACAAAGAGCCAGACTCCACTCTACAACCCCATATTCTGTTAATGCAGATGTTGTAATTCATCTTTCAAGTCAATTACCCTTCTGGTGGCTTATGGGGAGAGCACGGTCATTAATATTTCCAATAAACCTGATTGTAGTCAGATGAAATTTCAAACAGATTTCAAGCGGGAAAAGAAATTAGGTCAAGAACAATAGCCACTACAAATTAATGGGCCCAGTGATAACTTCACCATTAGCATCGCTACTTCCATAAACTGATCCGACGATGTAGAATTAAATCAGATGCTGTTTCACTGAATAAGGAGAAAGTACAAAGATCATATCTATTTTTTTCCCTTTCTTTCTTTTTAATACGCTGAAAAATGTGCTGCTGGAGCAAGCAGAGTATAAACTTTTAAAATCCTTAAATGTGGGGAATTTAGTATGGTTCCTTTGTTCTTCTTCTATATTTTTGTATATGCTAAGGCATTTCTTCTGTAGAGAATTCATTGCAGGTCTTTCTCAAAGAAGTATATGATATCTGAGATACCCAGAAAGAAGAGAACTCCAGGGCTGAGAGGAGCTCTTGCTCTACTATTAAAAAGGATCAATGTATGTACAAAATAGATAATAATATATGCGTGGGGGTGGGGGCGGGGGGGTGTGCACACTTACAGTGACTTCAAGATCCCACAGTAATTCTTCATACACTGAGAAGTCATCTTTGGCCTAGATAAATAAATGAATCCTAATACTCCCTATATCTGACACGTATATGTACACATCTGTACTCATATGTAGTATACGCATATAGACCAGGACAATAGGCACTATTATTTTACTTGTTTTAACTATTTTTACTATTTTAGTATTGCCTTTTCCATGTCTTTCCAAGGAGATTAGTTTAGTATCACTTTGTTTGGAAAGGAGAAGAAAAACACTACAAACCCATGAAACATCCTAAAGGCTACATTACCCTGTAAGTCAGGTGGGAAAACTGTACATGTTTCATGTTGCTTCTTGCTTTAGTGTGATGAATCTTTAAACATTTAGAAAAAATTGTTTCGGTCTCATGGAAATTTATAATGTAAACATAATATTGCAGATTAATGTATGTCGCTCTCTATATACTATATATTTAAATTTAAAAGAACAGTGTGGTTGGAATTTGATGGGAGAAGACTCCAAAACCAGCCAGCTTCAAGCTTCAAAATGATTCTTGACCGTATTGACTAGATTCATTAATAGCACACATTGCCAGTAGTTAGCACTTAATCACTATCAATCACCTCTGACAAGCTTATTTTAAATTAGTTACAAGTGTACAATGCCACTGATGTGATACCATTTTAGTTCATACTGATAGCTATAATCCATCAGTCCAGGGAACAATTTGAGAGGGAAAGCCATAACAGAGTCTGTCACCTTCTTTCCTCCTCATCCCTCCCTGTAAAACACCATTGGTGTTCTGTGTTCCTCTGCCTCTTCCCCAAGAGAAAATTGGGTGATCTCAGCTTCTTTCGACATTTATTTTTGGGATGAGGGCTTGTTCTGGTTTTGCAAATTCTGCAGGATTATTCTGGTTCCATCAGATACCCTGCCTGCCTTCTCTGCAGGATTATTTTGGTTTTACCAGACATCATTCTTGCCTACTCTGCATCCTTAGTTCTTATCTTGCAGAGTTTAATACTTGTGCACCTCTTTGTGCCAGTGCATCACGACTCCAACTGCATCCGTGCCAATTAAGGCTATCATTTATACATTAAAGCTGAGCTGCACTGTTATTAATGTTTTTACAATGTGAAAGTATGCTTATATATTGTACCTGGATATGCTATTTTAGTGTGCTTATGTCTGTATTACAAGAAAGTAAATTCTAATTTTCTTGCTTAATAGGCATCTAATTACCGCATGCAACAGGCGTCATTTTTGGATAGTGTAAAACCAAATCGTGGTTTGGAAGCAAGGACATTTTGTCTCGAAACATAGCTTGAAACCTGCATGCATCAAAACCGTACATGCATAAAAAAAAGGTTAAATCTCTAGTCAAGTTCTGGTTAGATTCAATTTATGTTTAAAAGGAATATCTTATTACAAGTAACTCGAGTCTCAGTAGAACCTAAGTGGTGTATTTAGCTGACACAGACTGAACTGCTTCTGCAGGAGAAAACTCAGATATGTTCTGAAAAATTAGGCAGGTATGAACTTTATTCACCACTTTGAAGTATGGAGTCTAGATGGCAATTACTGAGTTTAAAATAGGACTCTCATTCCCTGAGCAACAACTCAAAATCATGAGAGTCTACCTTGATCACAGTCATAGGAATCCTGACAATCACAAAACTGTTCTGAATATGTCTGTGAAAACTGTGTAGACACATTTTATCTATATTTTTTTTCTTAATATCTATTTATCTAAATGGGTGAATTACAATTTTCCACAGATAATTTACTTGAAAAATTGGAAAAGAGATTTGAAAAAATCTTGTCATTGGACAAAATAGGGAAAATACTGCTAACAGTAAGCACCTTATGATATTGAACATGTTGAATGTCCTGTAGCATTTTCAAAAACCTTCTAGAAATTGTGTGCATAAGTTAGCTTTGTGTGCTTAGGAGACAACTCCGAATCACTCGAGGCAGCTAAGCAGCAGATCATTTTTGGCAGTTACTGTGTTTGGCTATATTGGCATGTCGTATCTTTCTTTTATTTACAATTTAACATTGAGCACTGTAAGGCTCCAAAAAACTCACTTGATGAGGCTTTTAAAAGGGCTTACGGTTGCTCATGTACTCTGAGTTAGAAGCATGGGATAAATACTAACAAAAGCTCAAAACAACAAAAAATACTTTATTGGCAACTCTAGAAATTCAGAGAACTTTGATAAGAGGTTTTATGCAACATTAAATCAACGTAGAGCACTTCCAAAGCATTAACTTAACCCATTCAACTTCACAAACTCTAAGCCCGTTCAATTTTAAGTTCCTCAAAAATTCCAGGAAGAAGGAATTAGAAGAAGGAGAAAGAGAAAGAGAGAAAGACAGAAAAGATATAGAAAAGGATACATACATCTACCAACTCCTGGGTTTCAGTAGTGCTCAGCTGCTAGAAATTCCAAGAGGAGATAGGGTCAAGACATGTTCGCCACATGTTTCACCTTAAATACTCCTTGGCCTTCCTGGGCCCTTCCCCTAGCTGGGACTTGTGGTCCTTTGGCCAATCTGGGGCTTGACTGGGGCTCCAGGGCTTGGGTGTGAACCATTGCCTCCGTTGTGCCAGTGATTGGCATCCACGACAGGGATGGGATACAATATCTAAGGGATGGGAGGTGCAGGATATGGCATCGCCTCAACAGAGCAAGGCCTGACCTGCTCTTTTCCCACACATATGCACCCCAAAATTCTCGAGACATCAATCTTTCCAGTGTCTCACAACCATCCCGTGTTTTGAGGCATTGACCAGGACCACAGTAATGGTACCTTTACTCTTGTGGCAGCAGTGGGATCCTAATCTTGTAGACAGAGGAGAAAGGAAAGAAGAATGTCCAAAACTGCAGACAAGGTGTGATGCAAACCTGGATCTGGGAGGAGAGTTCGTGAACCAGTCTTTCAGCTGCAGTGACAAAAGAGTCCAGCAGATTGGTTGGTGATTTCTTTTGTGCTTCCAGTCTCTCACAATGACATGCAGACTTTCTTGCACAATTTTCTTACTCTTCCCTCCCTTCTACCTTTCTTCTTGCTTTTTCTTTCTTTGAATATGGCAGATACGTAGTGTCATCTTTTTACTTTTTCTAATTAGGATAGTGTGAATAACTTGTAAGGGCTCTCACAGAAATTCAGGTCGAAGTGAGCAGCTAATGGTCTGGTTAGACCTGAGTTTCCTGATTCAGAACATAAAATTAAATTGTTGGTTTCAAATTATGCAAACTGAAATTTGGAAGTCAGCTGCAAGTCATCTTAGAAAACAGAAATATTTTATAAAAGCACTTGAGGTTCATCTGCACGTTTTGTGTCTGAAGTGGAATCTGATCCCTTCTTTCCATACGATGAATGCTTGAATTGACAACCACCACCTGATGTGTGATAGCGTGCTACCCATAGTAAGCATATCCTTGTGACATTATTTCTTAAGCACAGCTCCATCCAAGATACTCACATTCTTAGAGGTAGTTTTTTAAACCCAACTAAATGACAGAAATCCTTGGAGGATTTTCTTACGGTTCTTTTTTACTATTTCAGGTTACAAATAGTTGTAACTCTACAAACCTCAGTTTGCAGATATATTAAATAAAAGTTTTGAATCATAATTAATTTCATTGTAACACGGGGGTGCCCATACGTAAGAATATTGGAATATTTTGAAAAGTAACTGTTTTAGTCAGGGTTTGGAATCATATGTGTGTTTTTTTCATAATATTCCCAAGGCCAGTTGGGAAGGAAAGGGATATTGGCCACCCTCATTATGCCAAGTTGCATGGGAAGCATAAATTTTCTTGACCATCAAACTACATAAGGCATAAGTTTTCATAGTTAAGTAAACTCAAAAATATTTATAGTTATTATTCTTATAGCACATTTATACCATAGGGAAATATAAATATCCTTGTATTATAGACAACTGTCTCATATTGGAGAACTGGTTTTGTTGAAGTAAAGGTCAAATATTTTATCAACTTCATTGAAACCAAGAATTCATGAAATACTGTCAGCCCCATGTTGCAAGTGAAATTTAACAGAAAAAGAAATTCTTGCTGTCACCAGGTGCTTTGTCCTTTCCTTAGATCAGCACATTGGGATCATACGTGCTTAGGGCAAATTTCCATGCATTGAAAGGTATAAAGTGAAAAATGGAAAGATACAAAAAGCAATATTAACAAAATACGAAACATCTAAACGGAGGAATTTTTATAGGTTAAGTGTCACAGATGTTTAGAAAAGGTGTATTATTATTCTACAGAAAAAAATTCCGTTTTGGAGAGAATAAAGTCAATTATTCTTATTGTATCAGGGCTCTACCCAGAAAACAATTTGTCTTGCTATCTAAAAACTGATTTCGTGAGTAAAAGGCACAGAGGAGGTGAGGCAAATAATGTTTTGAAACATTGAACACTGGTAGTAGGAACATTGGTAGTAGGAGATGTTTTACTAGTTTCAAGAATGTGTATAATTATTAGTGTTAGATATGACTTTTTGTTGCAGAGCTTTTTTTTTTAGAAATCTAGGGTTACATCAAGTACAAAGGACAAATGAAATTACTGGAAGATCTTTCCAGTTCAGATTTAAGAGCTCACACTCGAAGAATCTCACTTTGTATTCTCTGTTCTAGTAAAACAATTTGATATCTGCATTGAAATGCATTTTCAGTTAATCTTTGTCTCGAGGCCAGTGGAGCACTGTGAATGTTGAATGTTCTTTGGCTAAAACACTGAGCACACACCACAGCGATTCCTGCTGTGCTGAAGACCAGCTGGGAAAAAGATATGTACTCTGAAGTTAAAATAATCAGAACAGTTCCCCTACTTGATAACAGCTGAGTGCTGTAGTCAAATACAGCTATTGCAGCAGGATTCTATTGATTTATACTGGACAAAACGGGTGCTTTTATCAAACAGTTTTGTGGCTACTCAGCAGTCTGTGTCAAGCCATAGGCACAGATTTTCAGGAAGTTCTTGGCATCCAGAGAGACAGAGAAAAACTGGTTATTATACCAGGCAAATCGCTCAAATCACTTAACCGCATGCCTGCCTCAGTCAGATGGAAAGCACATTCACATTATTCGGATTATACTGCAAGCTAGCACAGCAGAAAGATTAGGCCTCCCAATTTTCCAGGTAGTGTTTAAAATCTTTTCCCTAGCTAAAGGATATAGCTGACAGTTCACACTCCAAAGTCAAGTTAATCTGTAACATTATCCGCCCATTTTGCACTGAGCAGTCCCCAAAGCAGTTTGTAATATGCATATGAACTGAACCATTGTTGTGATCAAATTTTAAATACCCTTGTGAAATGGGAAAAAAGGAAAGATAAAATAAAACCCTGCTGCTCTGGTACTGAAGATTGACAGCAAAAGGAAAAGTATTGCTTCATTGAGTGCATGGCTCTGGCTACAGTGGCTGCATTAAGTTGCTGGTGGGACTTCCAGTCCCTCCTCTAATGCATGGCTAATAGCTCAGCTCTGTAGAGTCGGAGATGAAGCTTTCCTATTTCAGAATATTATGAAGTTGCAGTGGTGTGAAATTAGAGTGATAGTTATCGTAAATTTGTTTCGGACAAGGTTGCTTGCTTAATACAGCTCATGAATGCTTTTCCATGTGGTAGGTGTTTCACAGTAGCTCACCGCTGCATCAGCAACAGTGCAAAGCGATAGCAATATATATTACATTTTCTGAATTTGGTGGCTTTTAAAATGATTTCTTGTACTGGAGATCACACATCTGCTTGAAAGCAAGAGGCAAAACTGAGCACAAGGAAACAATTGCCATTATGGCAGAAGGTAGAAAACAACACATCGTTGCTCAGTCTTCTGCTGGCATGTTGCCCTCTTCTAGAGTGGTTGACACCATAATTAATTATATGCATTTGCTTCATAGTAGTGAAATTCACTCCTGATTTTACTGTGGACTCAGAATTGATCCCCTTTGAAAAACTATATACTTCACTTAAATAACCTCAACACCGTAAGTATATAATGAGATTGGTAAAAGCTTCTATACTTGATGACTCTCTTGTTAAATTAGAGAGCTCTCTGTTGGTGTAGTCTTCACTATAGTATGAATAAATAAATATTAAAAAAGGTGTAATTGCTGGTAATATTCCTTCTTTGTCTTTTTAGCTATTTGCTTTTTCTTGCAATTGCCTCTACTATGGCTTATTCTTGCAAAAAGAAAGTTAGAAGAAAATATTTTTTCTCTCTTTACCTTACCTGGGCTTGGCAAAACACAAATATTTAATCCAGGTTTCCTCACAGAGCAACAGAGAAGTCTAAGACCTATTAGCCCCACCCACCCCCCACCCCATTCAAAACCTGTATTTAAGTATTACTCTATTTCTGTTATTTAGAGGACTGCATTTTAGGAGCATATTTAAACAATCCTGCAATTCAATAACAGGAGCTGAAATCTCATATGACATTTATAGAACCGGTGCAGCCTATTCAGTATTGAGGAGATTTTATAGCAGTATCTTTTCTCCCAAGGCTGCATTGGGAGTACAAAGTACATCAGATTTTCAACCTGCAAATTAATTCTGTAAACATCTCATCAACAATTAAAAAAAGCTCACAATTTGGGGAAAATGAAGCAAGCAATGATGAAACTTCCGCCTACTATTACACAGTCTTAGGCTTGGTGGTATAAAATTTAGTCAGCAAAAATGGTCAGTATCAGTCTGCTTTTAACTGACAAATTAGAATGATGAATCATATATGATGTAACTAATATGAATTGTGTTGATTCCTAACCAAATCCAAATGCAGTTTATAGAGGTAAAATTCTAGAATATTACTGAGTTCTTGTGATTATTAGAAATAAGTGTGAAAAGATAGTGTTACCTAGTTGTGAAAAATCAGTAGTGAAACCATTAGATTAGTAATACCATTATATATGTCTTAATTGATTTACTCACTTCATTGTGAAATACTTTTTTAATGTTAATATTTATGTATTTTATCTTGAAATAAATGTAATTATAAATTCTGACACAAGTATTGTTTGCATAGCAATTGGTCACAAAGAGTAATTCATTAATATTCGATGAAGTGTTAATATGTGCAGAGCCTAGAGCAATTGTAAACTGCATTTTGACTTTAGATGGAAATTTGTTGCAGTGCAAATCTGTGTATAATTGTATTAATCAGTCCCAAAGTGTATTTGAGGTTGAAACTTATTTTGTTCTTTTATGTTCGACCTACAGTGGTGCAATATGAAATTATTATCATGACAGAGAATGGGTTTTCTAATATTCTTAACATCCTACTCCACAAATATAGTTAGAAGCAACTGGGTTATATTATGAAGCCTTTGTTTTCTTTCTTATTTATTAACTGAGTTACACATTCAGAAGGATTTTTTACTCTAATTTCTGTTAGAAACTTTAGAAATGAGAGAGAAGGATATAATGAAGTTATTTTTGAGAGGGACATTTTCAGAGAAACATCTGTCCCTAATTTTTGGGTCTGTTTACTAGACTGTGAATATAAAACCTATTTATTTTGTTTTTAAATAAGTAGGATACTTTTTTTTTTATGCGTCTAAACAGCTGAAAATGGATAGAGTTGCATGTTGGCAGCTAGGAGCAACTGCTTATATTAGGCTTAAATTAGCACACTTTGAAAGTGGAAGTAGGCAAGTGAATCCCTGAGCTTTGTGATAATATGGATTTCTTTACTTTTCCTAGGTAGTTCAGTGGGAAATACACGGTAAGTTAACATAAATCAAACATCAAACTCAAAAGGGTCCTTCTCTCAAGCTACTATTGACCTGTATTATATGATTATAAAATATACAAAAATAATGCTGAGCATGCTGCATACTGAAGGTGCGTAGAACCCTGCCATTGCAGCTGCTGACCTTCTTTCAGACCTTATCATGGAATCACAGAATCATTTAGGTTCGAAAACCCTGTAAGATGACTGAATCCAAACACTAACCCAGCACTGCCAATCCACCACTAAACCATGTCCTCAGTGCCACAGCTACTTGTCCTTTAAGTACCTCCAGGGTAGATGACTCAACCAGTTCCTGGGGCAGCCTGTTCCAAAGCTTGATAACTCTTTCCATGACAATTTTTTTCCTAATATTTAATCTCAACTTCCCCTGGCACAACTTGAGTCCATTTCCTCTTGTGCTATATTGTTTCTAGATTGTCAGGAGAAAATCGAAAATTAAGAGAGAGCAAAAGGTACATACACTGCAGAAATGCCCGCATTACCAAAAACAATTTGGGAGATCAGCAAGTAGGGATACCTGCAGTTCTCAGCAGTTCTTCCTGGAAGATTACTACCTGCTGAGAAGAAGAAAAGCTTGTATCACTGTAGGAGGACATCACAGAAGTAGGTCAAATGCCCACAGGTGACTGACCAATATGGATATGTTAATACATGGTTCTTGCTCATACATTTTCTTTCTGTTGGTTCAGGGTTTGTAGGGGTTTTTTTTGGGTTTTTTTTTGTTGGTTGGTGGGTTGGTTGGTTGGTTGGTTTTTTCCCTTTTTTTTTTTAATAATAGCTTGGTAGTGGGCTCCTTGCAACTTGCCAGCCATCTGTCATTTAGCAGAAGTCTTTTGATAGCAGACTACTTCCAGTGTGTTGATCCCTGCTTGTTATTCAATTCAACTACTCAATTGCCTGACCTTTAGTAGTAAAAACTGCATACGGTATTTTCACATGAAAGGATAACCTAAAGAAGTCTTATTTGAAAATAGTATTTCATGATAGAGGAGTTAGCTGGGTTGCCAGGTTTGACAAACTAGGATTGTTGGTTTTGGAGCTGTAAAAAATGTAGTTTATTTTCATTTTTTAAAGATATTTGGAAAAGGTAATTTAATTCATTGACCTGTCAGAAAATATAGATCTTAATAGCTTGTATACATTTCAGCATTCCAGTTATGATTAACAGGAGTAGCTTATTTAGAGAGAACTGATCAAAAGAAAGTAGGAATTTTTCATAAAATGAAAAATGGAAGCAGTGATGGAGTTTGCGAGGACTCAGGTGTTTAACAGCCATGAGCTTTTTGTTTCGTTTGGAAAAACAAAACTGTAAAATAATTTCAGCACAAACACAAATTCAAATCATGTTCTCAGAGCCAAAGTATACAGATTACATTAAGCTTTCACTATTATCTGGCTTCAAGCTTTTTGATTCTGTGTTCAAGATGATAGAAATGCAGTTCTGAGCTTTTATTTTGAACACTCCAAAGTTTATAATTTTTTACATCTAAAATCTCATGTTGATTTAACACATAGGAGAACTTTGATCTTGTCTGATCATATCTCAGTACCAGCTGCCTAGGGGATCTTTTATACAGATACAGCACCCAAATCTCTTTCTCTATCAATAAAACGAGATTCTGTTTACCATCAGTTAGGTTATGCCCATTTATTTTGGTAGACTATTTGCCCCACAGGATTTATCAGAGGAGCTTTGGCTTTGCATTTCTTTTATCACTTGTGCTAGAGAATACTGGTTTTGTCCAATTTGAATTGGATTTTTCCTGCAGAAAACAGAACTGCTTTTTTAGTGACCTTTCAAATCAGTTCTGATATGTCCAGTTGAAAAAAAAATAGCTCTCCTAACAATATTCCTTAA
This sequence comes from Eulacestoma nigropectus, assembly GCA_013397775.1. Classification (NCBI taxonomy): domain Eukaryota; kingdom Metazoa; phylum Chordata; class Aves; order Passeriformes; genus Eulacestoma; species Eulacestoma nigropectus. The sequence goes on along the minus strand of VZTE01005062.1, from coordinate 976,078 downwards.
TTCAAACCTGTCCCATTGTATATAACTCCTCCCACACCTCTGAAAACAAACTAACTAACCAAAAAAGAAAGATAAAAGGAGGAGCTCTGTGAAATCACACTCCATACGTTGTATCATTTTAACACTGTGTCGTCTACATACTGTGAAGATCTCCTTAACTCTTCCAGTGCCACTTGCTTACCTGTAACTTAATTACATGGTATTTTCAAACAAGTCTATACCCTTGTCCTGTTTCCCTTTTTGCATTCTAAGTGTGGCTGGTGAACAGTAGGTCTCCCCAGTTTACTTTTCAAGTGGGAGACAGGTTTGACTTGGCAAGGCTGCCAACAGCTAAAGCAGGCTGAGGGCACAGCTTAACTGGCTGTCACTAATTGAAGGGAGAAGACTAATGGCTACATGTAATATTTCCACAGTAATGAGAGCACTGTGCTGACACTGCTGTGTTGCTCTGTGAGAGACTTAAATGTTTTACAGGGATGGCAAGGCAGTACCATTCTCAACCCCCTCCACCCACACAGCCTAAATGTCATAATGTAGTGAACAAGCTGACTCGGCTGAGGAATTTCAGGCAGCTTCTTTTCCAATTCAAAAATGGGAAGAAAATTGGGCCTAGTGGAAAAGCACTGGCCAGCTACAACTCAATGCCAAGACCACCACCTAACCAAAATCTAATGACAACCAAAAAAATATCTTCATGCAGACAGCAGTAATTGCAGAGTCCTGGTGATGCCATGTTAACATGATTGCTTACATTACTTTTTAAGATATGCTACTTTCATGAGAGAGGCATGGCTTCACCAATAAATAACTAACACAGCAAATTTAGTGTGAAGAGGCGTAGAGGAAGAACCGACCCCAATGAGTTCAGTGTAGAAGGGAAAGACTGGACAGCATCTGCCATTTCTCATCAGAAAAATAAACATATTTCATTTAGGAAGCTGAAACAAATCATTGCAATATAACAAGGGAGAGAACAGAATTATCTCTTTAGACTTTCCAAAAGGTGGTGTTAAACAGCTCCAGTCTGCACTCAGATTTGGTATAAAATATTTTTTCTCAGTCATACAGTATATTCTGGCTTAGAAATTCATTTTGTCAACATGAGCATGTTTACTGTTGCTTTCAAACTCTCTAACTAACTGGCTTGGCAGACAGGCAGCTCAGCTACGGAGAAATGTGGCTCAGCAGCTGCATCTGTCTGCTTGCTTCATAAAAGGAAAGGAGGAGAAATCATCTGAAACTTTATAGCTTCTCAGGGCAGTCTCACTGATCATTGTCCACCCTTACACATGTCCTACTCTAAGGAAAGTAATGAAGATGCTAATAAGATATGAATAGTACATTATGATGCATGAGTTAGAAAAAAAAGAGGAGGGTATGTTATTCCAGGTAATTTGGACAGGATTATACATTCAGATAACTATCAGGAAGATATTTAGCTAATTCAGAAAATTTACCTTTGTAATCTGTTCTCATTGTGTTCCTTCAGACTTGAAGACATTAAGCTTTTAACAACCAAAACACTACAATTAGAAATCCCTGGCCAAGTTTTAGCATAGAAATGTTTTTGTAGCATTCATTTGGCCATCTCTTGTTATTGAACTCATAAAGTACTTCCAGTCCAAGGACAAGCCATAGGTGACATAAATGCTTTTTAATTTATGTCTTAACATCAGAGGAAGAATAAAACGGTGTTTATGTGCCAAAGAACCATCAAGGTCATATAGTTTGTGGAAGAATATAGATATCAGATCATGTAAGGGTACTTGCTTGGTATTACCTCTTCCATTTAGTGTTATTGCAAGACTTGAAACTGTCTCATATTTTAAGATTATGTAGTTGTTGATTAAGGCAAACATTTGAACATGCTTTAGATGCTGTTCCAAGGGAAAACCTTTTTCTTTCTACTACTCCAACTTAAAAGCTGTTAGCTTATACATTTTCTCACAGCAGTGTTGAGATGGCAGCACTGTGTCAGTATCTTTCTCTTTTCTGACTTTGGTCCTGTATGTCAACAGAAAAATTCTTAGCTGCACTGGTAGATCAGAGGCATGTGCTCTGTGGCATGATTTGTTTGTATATTTATTTATCTTAATAAGAAGTACAGATTAACAAATTGTACTTTCTGGGAAAGATAATTTAAACACCAAAATCTTTAAAGTAACCTTCTTTTTGTCACTAAGAGATAAATTGACTGGATTTTTGTACTATATGTATTTATTATTAATTCTTTAGTCAAATTGTCTGATTAACAACTTTATCAATGAAGTGTGATTTAGTATTATTGGAGACATTACTCCTGTCTCTTGAGATTAGAAGTAAGCTGAATGTGGGGTAGGTTTGGACATGGTACAAGAACTGGTGTTTATATGCATGCAATGTGCAGAGATTGCAGACATTTGTTTGACAGTTATTTGCTGTAACATTTTAAAAAAGTGGTAGGATGCTACTGATAAAAAATTTTGCATGAGGGTAGCTACTGAATTCATATAGGATGAGATATTCACAGAATTATGGTTAAAGAACACATAGAATGGGTTGAAGAACCCCTAGCTGTTCTTTACTGTAAATCTCAACCTTAATCCATGAAGATTTTTAGAGTCTCTGAAGGGGCTGGCTGATAGGGGTGACTGTTATCCTAAAAAACAGATGGCAAAGTGAGTGACACCTATAAATGTGCAGGCTGTGTTACTTCACTGACAAGATGCTAAGCCCTTCTGGCACTAAAGTAAAAAGACAGGTGTTTTTGACACAAAAAGAAGGAGTATTGAAACTATGCCTCAAGCCATGTGGAGAGTCGGAGCCAATTTTTCAAGCAAAAGTAACTAAAAATCTAAATTGGGGTATACATGTGAAAGCACGACAGCTTCAGACCTTTCCCATCAATAAGTTTTTGATGAGTTCTAGTGCCTGTCTTGTGCCTGTAGAATTAGCCGATTGCCTTTCAAATTAAGCTTTAATTTTCAAGGCTTGAATAGATGGTAGCTTTGCTCTGGAAATCTTGTGCAGCTCATTTCCAAATGAATGAAATGGCAAGCAGTATTTTTGGACTTTCCTTTAAGTTTGGTGATAGAATTCTTCAACAGCCTTTTGGTCTGCCTTAAATCTAGTATGAAGTTAATCAAGTGTTCACATATCACATATTATAATTGCAATTAACAAAGTCAGGTTTAGAGATTCATGTGACCAACAGGGAGGCCACAATGATGTAAAAAACAATGTAACGAGAATACTTACCTTAGATTCCATTATCACTTCAACAGATTACTTTGTTTGAAAAGGTATGGAAGTTAATAGCATTTAATCTACTTTCTTGAACGTAGTGGTACTCTTTTTCATAACCAATGAAATAAGGTTTCAATAATCGAGCACTACCAGATGGTAAAGTCTCCAGTGCAATTTTTTCTCAGAGAAAAGATTAGGCTTCTATCTTTTTTTCTGCTTTCACATTTAAGACGCCAAGTTACGTTTAGGGATGAAGGGAAGCTGTTAAGTAATAAAAACTGCATCAGGTATTCACCAAAATAAAATGCAGTGGAACCCACTTGAAAAAAAATGAGAAAAAAATGTGTAAAAAATATGTAAAATATGCAAAAAAATGTGTAAAAAAATACAGTGAAATGAGCTTTCTGTTTGTTCCCATGAATTGAAAAGGATCACCTCCATAAGTTAAAAAACTTTCTTTTAAGTTATATGACAAGACTTTTATGTATTGAGTAGTCTGCTTCTGGTTTTCAACAAGTACCATGTCCATTACAGTATACTAAAATAATTAGTGCCACAGTATCTTGCCCTATTTCTCTCTTTTCCTTCATTTAGCCAGCATGGTCATCTTCTTGGCAAATAGTCTTCTTGCACATTTTTGCCCAGATTTGTTTCAGTCGGATAATTTGTTATCAGAGGCCTGGTGAAAACCATGTGTCCAGTGCTGTGCGTAACTGATTGGAGCACACTTTACCAATATATGCTGGGGAAATTGAACAAAATTGTGATTAGAGGATATAGTTATTTCAGTGACAGGTGCAGAACAACACATGCAGTGAATGACCATTTGCCCATTAAAATAAATCATAAGAGCACTTTATTTTATTGTTATGTTCTCATCCAGTGTCAATGATAGGAAAGTGATACTTAACATAAAAAACATTTTTGGGTCCTAAAGAAACCAGCACCAGAGAAAGCATGGCTCCTTTGTCTTCTTTGGCGATAGTCACATAGACAGGAAACACCCTTTCAAGATTTTCTTCTTTCTTCCTTTTCCATTTGAACAACATTGGACAACATCCTTGAGTGTAGGTACTGGAGACAGAGACTTCTCTCAACTCAGTCTGTGCTTGTGCTGTTAGGCTGCCTCATTTGCTTTATTTTCATGACTAAGAATTCTGCATTCTTGATATTACAAGAGATTTCAATAGGAAGAGTAGAGAATATTTATATTCTATCCTGGCGATCAGGGCTTCAGTACAGACCGGGAGGACCAGGTTTTCTGTTTCTTGAGTAGCTGTCATAACAACATAATTACTGTGCTAAAGCCAGCCACCAACACCACCTACTTTTCTGCTAGCCGTGTTTAAAAAAAAATAAATAATTTTTTCTAGAGTTGGCTGTAATTTACTGGATTTCTCTTACTGACATTCAAGTGAATGCTTATTCAAGAAATAGTTTTATTTTCACAGTCAGGTTTAGATATGGTGAAACTTACATGGTTTTACTGCAATTGTTAATACTGATGTCTCTTTCCTGATTGTTTTTTTTTTTTCCCATTTTTCCTTGCTGTTTATGCACTTCTGTTATGCACAAGACTGTTTCAGTTGTGTGTTTAAGCATCATATACTGCTGAAGCACATCTCTGAATATTTCTTTTAGTTTAGACTTACTTGCTTGCTCCTTCATAAAGTGCATAATATGTTGGTGTGTTTGATAGATGACTCTTCTTCTTCTAACCCTCAGATTATTTATTTATGTTTTAATAGTTCACCAGCCAATAAGTATCAAAAATGTAGTATTGCTCATGAAAAAGTAATTTTCATTTTATGTCTTATAATTTTGCTAACAACAACATGGAACAAGGGACTTGTTTCTCAGCCATCATCTCTTGTAAGACTGTGATGTGCATATAGATGTCTTTTGGATAAATGTCAAATCTGAAGTATTTTCTGATGCTAGATCTTTTTCAGCAGTTGCAGACTTTCGTCCATATTATCATTCATGGTACTTCATGAATATCTAGATGGAAATTCAGCATTGGAAGATGTGAGTTTTTAATTTGACCTGAAAGAGCACTGGACTGCTTCTCCATCTGTCTTCTGTGTTTCACCCAGTTTAGTTTGCTAGACCCAGCTTTCAGTGAATGTACTTGTTTCCTGATGAAATAAAGTCCTCCTCTGCGTGAGAAGTCATATTGTCTATAGGATGTTTCTAAGACTTCAACAAAGTGCATAAACTTTAAAGTATAAAATTCTCTCAGACCTGTTTCCTTAATGGTACCCAGTTTTCACTAAGGCAGCCATCTCACGTAACAGCATGTGAAGCTGGAGAACAGAGTCTTAGATTCATATCATATGCAGTCATTTAAGCCCCCACTGTAGTCAGGCCAGTGATACAAGTGGATCTGAGGATAAATTCTATAAGGTTAGGTGGTCATTTACATCTGGAGCTCTGTGGTTTTCCTCCAAAGGCTAACAGCTAAGGACATTTAAGTAATTTACACTAGGTGACTTAAGATGTGACATCTAAATTTATATTAAATAAAGACTATGTTTGAATTGAATTCCATTTCACTGACTTCTGCCCTTCTATATTCTTAAGACATTGAACTGCCCTTTGTAATGTTTCTGTAAGAAGGAGAAATGTTTCATTAAGGGTGGGAATTTTTGAGGAATTATTAATAATATTATTATTTTTAAAAAATAATTCCCAGCTGCTCGGCATTAGGTGGTCTATAGAGTAATTGATTGTCCTATCAGACAAATCTAAGTTTGGGGATGTCTGACTTGGGCAGAATTTAATTACTCAAAATGAAGTTTGCAAAGGTCACAAACTCTAATGGATAGTATTTTTCGCATGGGGAAATATTTAATGAGATTATAAACAATCTCTAGTGATTTGTGTCTTGATTTTCTTTCTTATTTGTGTGATGGCACATTAGCATTACACTCCACTCTCTATCCCTATTCCTTACCAAGCACATCATCACCTTACAATTTTCTTTTAAATGTAGAGGTAGATACTGATGAAATATAGCATAACCTCCTGGATTGCTGATACTTCCATTGACAGTCTTCCATCCTAGAATTTGCTGATCTCCGTGGTGTATAACTTTACATCTGATTCCCCATGCAGATAAAATATATTCTCTTGAAATGCTGTATCTTGGATCTCTTGGTGATAAGACTTAATCTACCATTTGAACTCCTTAATGAAGTCATACATTTCTATAAAATTACTTAATAATTTAATATTCTTTATACAATATAAATTATTTACACATAAGTTTGTGCTGAAATCAACCTCAGAAACAAAAAAATCTAATTACATTTCATTAGATTACTCTTTAAAATAATATTAAGTCATTACATATATTGACTAAAATGTTAACTTCAATTTGTTTAAACAATGGAATGACATCTGTGCATCAAAAGTACCTCCTAAGGGATGTAGATCCTGCCATGTGTGCAGACATTATGTAGATTTCATCTAGTTCGGTATTCCACCAAATAAAATTGCTAACATATCAGTGATATCATTTCTTGCTTATAAAGACAGAAGAGGCCATGTGATAGTCTAATACGCAATTCTCCATTTCAAAGGCTGCAGGGTTTCCTCTTATTGATTGCCCCTTTAATTTAAATCTCTCTTTCAGAAGAAAATATTTTTACTTTAAAATTAATCAATTAAAGTGATTCTCTCAGAACATTTTATTTTAATACTTAAACTTACTGTTTAAATAATATTAATGGCTTTTATTTTGATATGTTGAATTTTGTAGTAATTTAATCTTGGTGTACTTGTGTCTGCCAGACTAAAGCATCTCCTATCAGAAAATTCCTAATACAATCAAAGGTTATTGTTTGGGGTTATTGAGATTCTCACAGATGCAGTTCTTGGACCTTGAGGCTGTCTTCTACTGTTCTCTTAACTACCTCACTCTAATAATTTTCTTCCTGATGTATAGACAAACACCATGTTCTACTAGCGGTCAACTCTGCATGCAGTAAAAAACCCTAATGCATGGTTAAATTTCAATAAGGTGATCTGCAATAACTATATAAGTATTTTGAATATAACCTAAGTGTTCTTGTTTGCTGTCTGTCATGGTATAACCCCAGCCAGCAACACAGCCCCATGCAGACACTCGCTCACGCCCCACTGGGGGGATTGAGGAGAGAATTGGAAGAGTGAAAATGAAAAACTTGTGGGTTAAGATAAAGTCTCATAGGTAAAGCCAAAGCCTCATATTCATGCACAGCAGAACGAGGAATTTACTCACTATCCTGCCCTGAATTAACAACATTGTTTCTCCATAGCCCCCTACTGGCTACTGTGGACAAAGTGAACTCTACCCCAGCCAAAACCAACGCACGGTCTTGTATTTGGAGCTCATGTTCAGATGATTTTCTGTAACAGTCCTCTAATCCTCCTGGACATTACTATTTCCCCAGCTGTGTAAACATGCTCTGCGAGGGTTTCTGTTTGTTTATTAACCACAATCACTCTCATCCCACATTTAAAAATTTTTTTTGGTTTTTTTGGTTTTTTTTTTTTTGAATTTTTTACATCTGGTCATGTTGAAATACATAGTTTCATTGATCCCAGATTCCAGTGTGATTCAGAATTCCTTCTAATCAGTCACTTCTTTTGTTTATTCACTTTCCACTAATCCTTATTTCATCTGTGAACTTCATCCCTTATTTCTTGCTTTTACCCATTCATAAAAATCTGAAATCACAGTGCCAGGATTTGGGACCTGATGGATAACAGTAGAAAGAAATTTGCTTGATAACGAATCTGTGTTTACCTTTACATTTTAACAATTCCTAATTAGCCATTTTTATTTATTTATTTCATGTCAATAACTACTTTTTTTTTTTTTTTTAATTTATGTGTTGTTGTATGTAATGAAATCTTGTCAAAAAGAATAGTATTAGTTTGGTAGAATTTGTTTTCCATGAATCTATGTTACATTATTTTCTTCCTACTCATGTCTGCCTTATTTTTTTGTATCCAAATCTGTACAGATGGAATTCCTACAGTATTACTTCTCTTACAATTAGAATGGAGTTGGCTTCTAAAGCTTTCTATATCTTCTTCAATTTTTTCTATGAAAAAAACACCAAACTATAAAATATTTTTTCTTTGTGTCACCTACTTTATTTGTTTTATGTTTATTCCACTATGCCAGTCACACCATGGTTCTTTTCAATTTAATGTCCACTTCTAAATGCTGTTTTCTCTTCTATTCCAAGCTACATTTTAAAATGAGCATTGCTGCCTTTCTTGGTCATTGTAGGTTTTGAGATCTAGGAAAACATTTTTTTTCTTATCTGAATCTGATCCATTGAAGGGTATCTACTGTCTGTATGGTGTCACGTTTGCGTGTTTATCTACTCTGCTCATCGCTGAACTGAATCTTTAGCATGGAAGACAAACTAGAATTTGGGACAATAAACATTTCTTATTCATAGTACTGAAAGATCAGAGATCTTCCCAAGAGCATATTATTAATAAAATATTCAGCACAAAGCTCTGCATAAAATTACAGTGCATTCGGACAGTCTATTCCTGATTCATACATACAGAATTGTCCCCAACTCAGTTTATATGAAGATATTGAGAAGCACATATTTCTTCCCTGAATTAACCTAAATGTATCACATTAAAGATGGAAAAAATGGTGGTGGTCTTAGCATAAAGATAGCATTTTCTCTGCAGCCCTCTACTCTTGCAATCGAGAGCATAGGACTCTGTAATGATCACAGCTATTCATGACCTCTTTTATTATTGTGTTATTTCCAAAGCAGCTTAAAACATTTGGCATCATGACAGTAAATTGGCATAGTATTCCATGAGGTGATGAAGGCTGTAACCTATTCAGTCAAGTATGATAATTCAGTTAACTTTTTTAGGCATAAAATCTGTGAGTTTGTAATAACACTGCTCAAAAGTATAAAACCATTAAGAGTGTATGAAGCTATTTTCCTTGACTGATATCTGCAGGTTTTCAGGTTTTTGGTTTATTTGGGGTTTTGTTTGTTTGTTTGTTTGTTTTTAACTGCAGTTCAGTATACCACTGAGCACAAAAAGCTGCTCCATTTGTTCTGCTTTTGGCTGGTGAAAAATGTTATGTCATGCTTTTGGCTGGTTTCAGTGAGTATTATATCAGGTATAACAGTTAAGTTAGATATTTGTAAGACTGTGTGTATTCTTAAGGGATAGAAAACAGTTATCATAGCTAATCTGATAAGTGTTCCCCTCAGTAAACCATGTCCCACACACTAAGGACAAAATTTAAGTTCTGAACTAATAAGCCCTTAAGAGATAGAGTCTCTACTAATTATAATTTCCAGTGCTGCTTTTTTTTTTTATTATTATTCCTTTGTAGTCTCAGTAACCATTTTAACACCTTGTCAGGCATTCAGGAACTTCCATCTGTGCAGCCTAGTGCATTTGTGAAATAAACCCATCTGTACAGCTGATTAAAAGTTGGATGTAGGCCATGTTTTGTCTTTATCCTGAAAGAAACAGTATTGCTGCAGCAGTTGTTGATGTAGGGTCTGAATACCAGAGTGGAATGCATAAGGCTAATGGAGCAAAATAGCTTTTAGTGTTTTCATTTGTATTTAATAATTGTTTAAAATAAAATCAGAACAAATTAAGTGTGACAAGCAAGACCAATTAGAAAGGCTGCAGAGTTCAAATCTGCAGTTAGATGCAGGAAGGAACTGCAGAATCACTGTCATTTCAAGTATGTGTTAACACAAGGTGAATCCAAGCAGATAGCAACTTCATGTTCTCTTCTTACCCTTCTACAAACACACAGATTTGTTTTGAGAGTGCATGCATGTGTTTTTCATTGCTATGGTACTCAGTTTTCAATTGCACATTGTTAGAAAGGTGGAGGAACAGATGCGGAATTCCTTACCTACAAAGTAGGTCAGTGGGATAACTGCATCTGACTACTTGGTTTGCATCCATATTTTGTAGTCAGAGATACCATCTCATATTTCTATCCATAATCTAACTGTCACTGCTAAAAGTTTTATGGGCATAAAGCTGTACCTTTAAAAGATTTTAAGAAACATCTCTTCTTTAGAAAAACAAAAAGAAGCAACAAAAACCCACTCAGCCTAGTAGGTTGCTAAAAATTTCACATGAGAAGACATGAACAGGGATTAAATTATCCTCTCACAAATCTCATGGGCATGTGGTAAAGAAAAAAAGAAGGGAGTTTAAGAGACAGAATGGGAATCTTTGTCTTGTGGGGTTTTTTGTATCCTCAGGACAGTTGTTATCACATATCCTCCTCCTCTAGCACAGAAATGCACGGCTACTTTTTGGTGTCAGGAAACATGTAGCAGAATTGCTTCCACACTGAGCTATTATATAAATAAAATAATGAAATAAATTCTGACATATGAATCTATAAGCTGATATTAATGCAAGAAAATAAATCAGATGGCACAGCACCACACAGATGTACTAGGTCACATTTTACTGGTGCAATGCCAAGTACCTATTTCCCCAGTATTGCATAAATGTGTCTATGCTACAGATTATTCCAAGGGTATGTCAGACAATGCTTTCTCAAGGATGTATGTCATGTGTTCATTGGTGTTGTATGGACATGATCATCAATGCTCTCCAAATTACAGGAGGTATAATATAGCAATAAAATAGGATTCATCACTGCATGTTCAATGTCTCCTGAGAGACCTTCCAATCCTTTCACACCAGTAAAGAATATCATGTTGTATCATATATGAAAACACATCTAAACTTCCTTAGCTATGAGTTACGTCTGTCTCCCTTTGTTCTAACATAAGTATAGGACTCCATTCTAGCTATCTTCAAGGACTTCCAAAGTCTGTAAAGTGAGAGATTTTTCTGAAGTAACACACATGCAACTTAAAATAGAACATGACCTTAGGTTTTTAGGTGAGAAATATGGAGGATTTTAGCTAGCTAAAGATGCCAACAATACTGCACCAAATGCCATAACTCATTAACTAGAGCTACACCGTGTTTTATACTACTAAAAAGAAAAAAAAAAAGAGGAGGGTTTTTCTTGCTTTTCTCAAGGCAGTTACAGTAATTAACAGAGAAACAGGACCTTAATTATAATGTAGATGCAGCTGATAATTATATTTGCTAGCACTGTCATATATTCAAAAAAAAAACCAAACAAACAAACCAAAAACAAAACAAAAACCAACCAAACAAAAAGGTGAAACCTCAGATCCCAGAGTAATGCTAGAAAGGAAGAAAAAACCCAGATGTTCCAATGAAAGAAAAATATAGGTGGGGTTTATTCTAATAACCAAGATAAATAATTGTTTAAATATTAAAACTAATCTCCTTAGGTCTTTGCTAAGGTGTTTTTTCTTACATGGAGGAAGGTGAGTTTGTTTTTTGTTGTTGTTGAAACTGGAAAGTGAAAACGTGTTTAATCTTGGGATGGGAAATGACAACTATAATTATACACTGCAGAATTGCTGCCCACTGAGTACTGTTTTGTTGAATACGGTTCAGTCTTGGTGATAATAACAATACGTCATTTGGTGAATTGTGAATTCCCTCAAGGCATTTATGATACAACCCAGGAGCTGAATAAATCCCAAGTGCTGGTGTCTAACTTAAACTAGATAAATGCAGTTGCTTCCTATATAGGACAAATATCACTAAAATATTTTTAAAATACTACGTTTGAAATTTCAGTTTCAGGTTTTCCAGTTAAATTGGCTTGAATGCACTTTTTTTTTTT